>JAAAKL020005795.1:0-18825 GCA_010016065.2 Carybdea cf. marsupialis auct. non (Linnaeus, 1758)
TACTACTACTACTACTACTACTACTACTACTTCTACTACTACTACTACTACTACTACTACTACTACTACTACTACTATTATAACTACTACTACCACCATCACCAGCACTACTACACCACTTCTACTATTATTACTTTTCTTCTACTGCCAATACTGCTGTTCCTACTCCTGCTAGCAACTAAAACTGCAAATCTGATTTCTCCAATTCTCCTGAGAAAAAACAAAACTTACAAGTTAAGATAAGACCAGAGCTGTCGCAGATAAGTGAAATTGTACATGTCCTCTAAATATCTTCTCTTTATCTAAGGACGTGTAACTCTATAAACTATCCATTAAATTACCTGTGTGATGTCAAGATGATTGATCTATCTTTATTCAACAGCTGGCTGAGGGTGTTCCATAAAAACCTTCTTGATGCAGGATCCATTCCACTAGTGGGCTCATCCTTTACGGGGAAAAAAATTCTTCACGTTGAGTCTAAAATTTTCTTATGAAGTCTGTTCGTATCTTTACAATATTGTGTGTAGTTAGATTTATACCTAATGGACAACTAGCTATACATAAATATCTGTCATCAATAGTCAGCCACCATTTTCGTAAGTCTAAAATAACACGAAAGCAAGTAACGGGTGTCTTTTGTGGAAAACATAACAATTGAAATTGGACCTTTTTAATGTACTACGGAATTTCATTATCCATGCACAGGAGACTAGAAAACTATTCAAACGTGTTGGTGCGTTGTGTTAGCAATGTGCTGGTGCGTTGTGTTCGCGTTGTGTTGGTGCGTTGTGTTGGTGCGTTGTGTTGGTGCGTTGTGTTGGTGCGTTGTGTTGGTGCGTTGTGTTGGTGCGTTGAAATATCACAGAAAGAAGGTAGAATGTACACCTGGGTAATGTAGGTACGACTTCTCATCGTACTCATCGTCTAGCCTTGTCAAGAAAAGTAATGTCAAGTAATCTAATGCCAAACCCCATCTTCTTGTCAATCTTTAATTTTTTTTGTCAGCAATTACATCTAGTTTTCTGTAAATTTTTCATTTCTGCTTCTTTCAAAGTAACTCAATACCTTGAAGCGGCAACCCTACCTTGCATTGAGTGATGGATTCTTAAAAAAACCCTCTAAAAACGCAAAAAAACAACAAAAGTAATAACTAAAAGCTACCTACCAAGAAGATGATTGGAGGATCACCAACAAGTGCAAGGCCGGTACTCAGTTTCCTTTTGTTTCCCCCACTGGTAACGAAAAGCAAAGGTAAGAAAATGGTAAACTCAAGCAAGTGGAAACGGAGAGGTTATAGATATTCATGCAACAAATATACAGTAGCTTAACGCGTACTTGTAATGTAACAAGTATCATGAGTGCATATGTTATCGATCAGGATGTTATATGGAGATAGCTGATAAAAGAGATTTTGATCTATAAATTGATACTTTTCACTCGATGTTTGTATGACGTTATCAGAGCCGTTTAACATATCTCACCTACATCACCCCCTGATAATATCTATGGTGATCTATAGATATGCGAGTTTGCGTACGAACTTCTCAAGAATAAAAACGCTCTTGTCAAGGCCTGTTTGCGACTCGCCTCAGGGGATGCTATCTTATCTAAAGGCATGGAAATCGGAGAAGTAACGGCACTTCAAGCAACATAATAAGCGTGATGCCAGTCAAGTGGGTTACCAAGTTCTATAACTGACAAACAACGTTTGAATATGGGTTTGAGGCAGGTCAAGAGTCACAATTTTTAACTGAATATCCCTCCAAAAATTATCTTGATAAGGGATTTTTATGTCGCAGTCCTCAAGGTTTAGGCCCGTGTGTTATATTTGCCGAAATGTATCACAATCCAACATTGTTTCCTTGATTTTATTCTTCATGTCCCATGCCTGCCGTAAACGTAAGATTGTGCTCATTTTCCATTAGCTCACGCTGTGCCTCACAGCTCTAGATCTCATCACAGTCGGATGGCAGGTGCAACTAAGATGCCTGATTTATCCTCATGCTCTAGTGTGTATCTGCCTCAAGTTATTTCTGGCCTTGAAAGACCTAAAAGATAACTAAGGTATTGAGTCGAAGATGTTCTTTAAATGATTTAAGACGATTACGCACTACTAAGTCAAAATAAAATAGCTCCTAATGACATTAAAGGCTTTAACGCAAGCATTTACTTGTAATACTACAAACCTTACTCGTAAGGTTGGGTTGTATCTCACAAGATATTGTTTGAATTGGTTTATAGATCATTTTAAGACATAATGCTATTACGCCATCAAGTCAAACTGACTCTGTAATTGATCAACTAGGTTTATGTTGAGCTGAAATCTTTTAAATCGTTTGATAGGTACTGAAGCCGGCAAGCAGTCTCTACAAGTTACTTGTAGCGAGCATTCTTTGTTGATACCGTATAAGAAGTGAGCTACAACTGGAAGTGAGGAAATTCTGACAAAATCGAATCTATTTTCATTTCCCCTACTCATCAGACATTTTATACTGGCAAAGACCTGGGGAAGATATCAAAAGATGTCGCAGAAGAGCCCAGTAATGTTCGAAAGGAAGTAATGGGAGAAGCAGAGCTGGTATCTTCTCATAAATTTATAATCAAAATTCTTAAAACGAAATTACCATATGGAACACGAGCACGAGTACAACTCATGCGCTATTTCAAGATCGAATTCTTAAATCACTTCCCATTTCAGAAGAATCATTTAGCTACTCCTCAACAAATAAACACAGGAATTTGATTTTTGATTTTCGAATATTCGATCCTCTCAGCTTTCGTATTTATGACGTAACGGTTCTAATGCGAGTCATACGCAAATAAACTTGTTCAACCAACATTATGACTTGTCCTTTACTCACAATTCTTGGATTCTGTACCACAAACAACTTACAAAGGAATCACTCTTTAATATCATTTGTATTTACTTTGATCGACATACCTGTAGGTGCCACACATTTTGTCGGCCCATTTTCCCAGATTTAGCTTTTCAATGACATCTTTTACAACATCTGGTATTGCTGTCTCTTTGATACCGCGAAGTCTGGCAAACATTGTCAACATCTCTCTGGCTGTTAATCGCTCTACCAGAGCATCAAACTGAAGAATAGTTAAAAACGGAAAATATGATGACTAACTGCTGCTTGAGCGGTAAATTATTCTGTAAAGATCCTGTTTGCAAGTAGAAGGTAAAGGCCTTCCAAATTTATCTTTGCTCTTACAGAGACGAGAGAAGTATTATCCTACTAAAATTTATGTCCATCTTAACCAATACGCACAGACAGGCCCGCTTTAAGACGTTTACATGAGGGGGTTGGTTGCATGGATACTAACATGGAGGGCGCTGGTGGCATGGATACCAATTGGGGGGCTGGTGGCATGGATACCAATTGGGGTGGCTGGTGGCATGGACATCAATATGGGAGGTAGGTGGCAAGGATACTAATATGGGGGGCAGATGGCATAGATAACAATGTGGTAATCAATCTGTCCCTTCCTGTAGAACCAACAGACGTTAGCTACTGCATGCCAGGAAAACAAAGATGAAAAACATTGGAAACGGCAGCATGGACCAAACTACAGTTATATCGATACTCACTAAATAAGAAAAATAATTCAGACATTTAAAACGAAATGAATATAATACTTCCTATTTTCGTTTGGCATACAAAATTTATTATAGATAATCGAAGTAAGTAAAATTTAACATGCAAATGTTATCTAAAATATTAAGGCCCTGTTAAACATTGTTCTTTACAGCAAAAAAAGTTTGCTTAATCCTGAAGCTTCTTACTCCTTTAAAATGGCAGGTAGCTTACGATGGATTACAGTTTTTCAACTCAAGTAGGAATTTACAGGACACGACGACTGGGTAAACAGGAAGTAAAATAGGTACTTTATAACCAACCCGTCGATTATATACGAACTTGAGCCAACTTATTAGCTTACCTGAGGGCAATATCCGATCCTCTGCTGAACCTGTTATACGAAATAAAGAGATTTTCGTCCATAATGGAAGGTACCAGAGACTTAATTTCGTAGCACTTCAGGTATAATGATTATTCACTACCAAAAAAATGAACCGGACGCTTAAAGCACAAATAGCTAGTAATTGTTAAGGAGATTTCGGTATAATCTCGATAGATGAACTATCACTACGATCGATGAACTACCATAACGATAGATAAACTATCCTTACCATAGATGAAGTATCATTACGATCGATGAACTACCACTACGATAGATGAACTAGCATTACGATTGATGAACTGTCATTACGATAGATGAACTGTCATTACGATGGATGGACTGTCATTACGATAGATGGACTGTCATTACGATCGATGAACTACCATTACGATAGATGAACTGTCATTACGATAGATGAACTGTCATTACGATAGATGAACTACCATTACGATAGATGAACTACCATTACGATAGATGAACTGTCATTACGATAGATGGACTGTCATTACGATAGATGAACTACCATTACGATAGATGAACTACCATTACGATAGATGAACTACCATTACGATTGATGAACTGTCATTACGATAGATGGACTGTCATTACGATGGATGGACTACCATTACGATTGATGAACTACCATTACGATAGATGAACTACCATTACGATTGATGAACTGCCATTACGATAGATGAACTATCATTACGATAGATGAACTATAATTACGATAGATGAACTATCATTACGATAGATGAACTACCATTACGATAGATGAACTATCATTACGATAGATGAACTATCAAGAGTGTTACGATATTAGCGAATTTTAGCAATGAATTTTTTGAAGATGAGGTAGTTTCTTCTGCTAATACGAAACTTTTACTCAATAGGTTCTCTTTATGCTCTTGAAAATGTGAGTTGAAGAAAGAACTCTTCATGGTATAAAACATCACCACTTCTATTCAAAAGGATTGAATGTCCCCTATATCATGTTAACTACTAACGCTGGAGTTTTAAAACTTGGAATTGTCGATGGTATGTACTAGGCTTGGTAAAGAGGCCATATTACTGTTCAAGAGGGATAACATTTGATAGAAACAACTGCCCTCGCCACACTGAAGATAAGTTAAATGTCTTGATTGGGTACGTGATGCTGTCAGAAGTTTGTTAATCTGTGTGACATGCGATGTTTAGCTATATTGAGTATTAATCCATTAAATCTAGCTGATCGTCTCCTTCTTAATTAAGAAGATTGGCTAATTACAATTAAGCAACCTTAAAAAGCAGTATGCGTTCGGGAAGTAGCTGTATTTCATTCTTCGTCATCAAGTACTTATGCTCTTTGGTAACATTTCCCCCTGATGTCACCTCGATAAAACTCTGAATAAGTAAGTAATCTTAAGTTATCTAAGTAAAAATGTAACTAATCTTTCAATGTAACCATGGCTGTACTAGGTAATCTTCGATGTAAGTCGAACTGGCTAATCAACATGTAGTTAGCTGATCTAAAATTTAGTGAATCTTCTAATATGAAAAGGGCTACGCAAACTGGAACATTGGTAACTAATGTAACAAGCTTCCTAAACTTTTGCAAATCATGCCTTGAAATATCTTTTAAGACTGAACTGACCTCTTTCAAGTTGGTTCTGATATCATATCCACCAAGATATGCTGTTCCTACAGTAATGTTATGCTCACCAGTTAACATTCCAAATGTTGTAGTCTTTCCAGCACCTGATCAAAATGATAGGATTTTGTAACACAATAAGCACAGTTTATATATCTAGAATAGTAGAAAGTGTGAGGGAATGCTTGTCATTAAGAGTGAGTTGAAAATAAAATGGAATGACTGTTGGAACGATGGTCGAAAGTGAAAAATTCCCAGTCATCAGATTGTGTGACAACATATTTTAATCAATACTAGGATAATGATGGTGATAAAATGATGATGAACATTATACAGTCGATGGCAACGAAGACAATGATGTAACCTTGAAGCTGGCTCTGCATAATCAAGGGAGTTGTTTAGGATGGTAGACCTTCGCAATGGCTTAGGCTTGGATGGTAGACCTTACAAAGGGGACGGTCGATGCAAAAATGGGGTAAGATGTGTCCCTCGAGTTGGCTTAATGTGGGCGGGATTGCAAGAAGAAGCCAATTGAGGGGGGAGTAGTCCCAATCGGCCCCCAACTAGCCTCGTTCTTGTTTAAATAATAACTACGGTGATGATGATAGGAGTGGTAGTGGTCTGGCGTTGCTGATTACGTCGGGGATAGTAATTTGGACGATTGTCATTATGAGAACAATAATGACTAGAAAGATAACAATGGAAAATATGATGTCTGCCACATATTTAATAGACATACATGCTAGCTCTTTCATGGAAGTGACATAGTCGACTTTAATCATGATCGACAGATTGACATAAACTGCACGGTGGTTAACGAATACTTGCAAAGGGCACTTACCGTTTACTCCAAGGAGCCCAAAGCATTCTCCTTTAGGAATACCCAATGTTAGATGGTCGACAGCGACTGCAGTACTTCCACCGTAAACCTACAGGAAATATAATAATAACATGTTTACTTTCTTGCGAAGTCAAATTTGAATATGTTATTTCAAGATAGATTGATGGTATCGTTGGTGAAGTGAGTAATGCAGCTTTTCACTTAATGCAATTTTTATTAGTTTTTATATGGGTTCAGCCTGATCCGGTGATAGTCATTCGCTTTATCTATTGAAAACCTTGCTTTGATCCTGTATCATTACGCAGAACTAGTGGGAAGCAAAGGTAGGGTGAGGACCTTTCCACAACGACGGTGCAAGAACTTGTTTAGGGCTTCTGATGAAGAAGGTGCACGGATCGGTTGCAAAAACACGTGAATCTACAAATTTGGTTCACCAAAAGTTTAAAAGTTTAAACTTTATGTTTATTTTTTCAGGAAGAAAATATTGTCACAGTTGCTTGGCCGCCTCGTTCCTAGAATAATCAAACAATTTTCAAAACAGTGGTGGGGTAAAAGACCAAATGACGTACTCCTTGTTGCGATGTCAATGGGCAAATTTCCCTTTTGATTCAAATTCAAGCGACTCTTTGATATTGTGTACGTTTTCATAGGCGTATCTGATTCGCTATCTTGCCCTTGGACAGAAAAAGACATGGTAAGTCATAGAGATGAGTTAGAGAATTCCTGAGGGGGTACATGGCTACATATTTGCCATATTAAACCCAAAATTGCAATAAATCTGCTTATTTTGGTTGGGAGAGGATTTTATATCTATATTTTATATCTAAATTCTCTAAATCTTAACTTTCAATGACCAATATCTCATTATAAAATTCAGTCATATTTACAAAGTGAATAAACATACAAACATAAACGTAACAAAAAGAAAATAAAACAGATAGAATATAATGGAAATATCTTCTATTCGAGTAACCTCTAACAGTCCATTCTTACGATTAATTTAGGCATAGGATTCTGGCCACTGGGGTGCTGTGGCCGGCTCCCTACAAATTATTTTAAGTTAAACTCATGCCAAAATGATCGCCCATATTCGGGGAAAAAGGGTAAAGATGTCCAAATTACTGTATCCAGTTATTTCCCTTAAGGTAAATCAAACATGTTTGTCATCTTTTCCCCAAATAATTAAGATGTAATAATCAGAAATGAATAGAAATAAGCAGTGCATACCCCCCTCCGCCCTCGCCCTGAAATGATCCCGTACTGTAATGACGATAGAGTACCGGACATGGATCTTATTGAAATCTTTAGCGCATCTATTCCGAGATTGTCTCCTACCAAAAAGTGTTCTTTTAAAATCAAGGAATAATTGCACAAGTTTGAAAGAAAATGAGCATAATCTTAAAAGTTTTAACATCTCTCCAAATGACTTGTGATAGAGAATCAGCTGCAAAGATTTTTCTCGATTTGAATTTATCAATTTACTAATGGAACGGCAACTTTAGGATATGTAACGAGTTGCAATTGGCTGAGTACAACTGCGTTTCTTCAAAACATTTGACGTTTTAAACGTTCCATAAGTATGCGCAGGGAAAGTGATGACGTTACAAATCAAAAGTTTTGGAAATAGTAAGATTTGACTCTAGATATCTAAAGGCAACCATGGAATAGGCTGTCCCTCAAAATACTAGACCTGTAATGTATATAGTGATTAAACTAGAGGTGTTTAAATTTATAATTTCTCTGGTCAAAACTCTGTTGATATTCCTTGCTTCCTTACGTTGGGAACCAGCATCAAATGACAAGGTTTTGTTAGAGAGGTTTTAAACTTTGAAAGCAGATATCTCAGTGTTGGGAAAGGGCAACACTTTCAATCTTTGCCATTGACGTTCTTACTAACAAGGGAACATGAAAATCTAGGATTTTTTGAATTAAAAAATTTTCAAAAATCGTGACGTCACACTTTCCGACCGCATTCTGAGTGTTTTCGAACAACAGAAGGCTTCATAAAAATCCATTTCTTAGCAGTTAAGAGGTTTATTAGTACGTACTTCAGACGGGCGTTAATTCATATCTCTAGGTTTGGATAGATATCACAGAAGTAATAAATTTCTCACCAGAGGAATTCATTCCGTGACTAATGCATTCCCTGCGTGCGCTCTAACAACTCAGTTAAGTAATAAACTACTTTCTGCAGTGAGCACATTAGCTTACAACACCCACCTGCTGACATTCACATCAATCCCTACACAAGACCGAGAGCGAACCCTATGAGCCATAAGACTTGCCCATTCAATAACTACCATCTGGGCCATCATTCTTTATAAAAAGCCATTGAAACGATATAACACTTAAATCCTTTATGGAGTGATTAAAGATGATAGTTAACTTAGTTATCATTTACCTTTGTTAGATCAGTCATGACAACAGCTTCCTTTCCATAATTGCTTTTGTTCATGTTTTTAATTCTCTGCCGCTCAGCTACTACATCAGCATCCTACATAATGTACAAATCGTTTATACCGAACATTATTCGTCTACCTGGAAAATAAATTGTTCTGGTAACAAATGAGGTGCTACTCTTCCATGATATGATAGCGTCAACACAGAGTTGCTGTAATCCAGAATCTAACATATATTCTTACCCTTACAAGTAGGCTATTGTAAGGATGTCCTATTCATGAGTAAACTAGTGCCGAGTATACAGATGCAGGCATGCCTAATAAGAGTTAGTTGACTTGTAATACGGTCAAGCAAGGACGAAGAAGGACTACTAACTTGAAAATCTAGTTTTTGTTGTGATGCGGCTCTTGCCATATATTGGGCATTACATATCTAGCTTTTCCAGTTTTTTCCAACATTTGGCCAGAAATTCCGGCAAAGATATCTTGTGCCTTAAAAAATATATAGTTCCTTATGTTATAATGAACTAAAGATATATAATTATTCGGACACAAAGAATACACATAATAGTGATGTATAAATTGATAAACTAACCTCGTTTGCAACAGGTGGACGAGCAACGTCCTCCGATGATTTCCTTTTTATGAAAAAGTTGTTCTAAGACAAAAAGGAATGTAGCGTATAATTATCGCTTGCTTATTAGTAACATAAATAACGCATTCCTACATAATAGGAGTTAATACCGCTTGCGATCAATGTCACCAAGGCATATATAAAATATATTTTGGAACAGAAACAATTTTGCACCAAGCTTGCCTGTTTCTATACTAGATATAGAGCACATCCTATCTACTTTACTTCCAAACACAACACGAATCGGGCTACCTGAGGAAGAAGTCTTGATACAAGCAAATCAGAAGTTCAACAATTCCTGAGTGTTATACGTACCTCTATGAGCAACAAGAGGATGAAAAAGATAATAGCTTCCAGCGCCATGAACAAGCAGTTTGACCCGATTCCTGGTCTTTCCCAGTTTAGAGTTGACTCGTGCCAAATGGTCTTTGCCTTCTGGCAGTCGAGTCTGGTCCTAGTAGGTATAAGATAGGGATAAACATTGCTTATTTATTATAAGTAGGAAGCATGAGCCAATTTCGGAAGCAAAGCTGCATTTATTTTCAGTGCATCAGTAATAATACAAATACAGTGGATTCATTGAATTCTACTTCACCAGATTCGAACACCTTCGTTTTTCGGCAAACTTTCCCGGCGCCGTGTAATTTCCTTACCAAAATCTTACAGTTAGCTTGCCCTCGCTCAAATCACCATTATCCGAATAAATCCATGTTTCCAAACGATCATTTCTTTTCCCTGGTGTATTTCTACCTATAATTTGAACTTCTACATAAGACGGCTTATTAAAAAGTAAATTTTGTCTCCTAGTTAGCGTCCAACGAAAAGTGTGTAATTGGGGTCTTCAAACGTTTACAGATGGAAAGTAGTGTACCTCTCCTATACTGTCAGTTTAACAAAAGCTCAAGATTATGACATTCCTACCTAGTGCGAACGTATACGAAAATGAATGAAGTGCACTAAAACGTAGCAAAGTACTACAGTACCTAAGAGATCAACACCTTTACAACCACAAATCACTGCTGGAGCTTAATAAATCAGTGTGACTGTACTAAATCGTCCTGAAGGGCTTCATTTTAAGTAATAAGATCAGGTTCCTCTCATTCAATACTCCATAGTTCGAGCAAATTTTTAGTCCAATTGATAGTTCGAGTTACGGAGGCTTCTGAAGCATGATCACTATGTCAATAAATATTCACAAATTTACCAACACGTATGAAAACATTGCTACTTTACGTTAAAAATAGTTGTTCCAATATTAAGCTAAGTAATCTTGGCTTCTTTCTAATCTTTATCAGTTGAGCTCCAAACGGGATAGCAAATGCACTTTCTGTAGTTAAGAAAGTTCTTGCCTGAAATATCATCTTAAACAAGTTATGTCCCTATGCGAGAGTGCAATTTTCGTCCTTTATATTATTTGTATTTCATTTGCTTTGTCAGGCTACAGATGGTAATACATACCTTGGGCAAGGCATGGAGTAACTCTCTTCACAGCCGGTGACAAAATGTGAAATGCACGTAGCTCATCACTGACTACTTCACCTCTTAGCGTAAAACATTAGTACTACTTCACAGACTAGGATCAGAAGGAAGCGGAGGGTGGTTTCGAACCTCCACTCTATGTTTGAAGTGAGGTTGAAATTTAGACAACGCTCCACTTCGCTGCACCACATTTTCATCGCTATCTAGGCTTTAAATTGAGATCGATAACAGGTGGATTATACTGCATCCATCTCTACAACAGACGCCATATAAGCAAAAAGCAGTTGAATTCCAAGAGTAACATGTCGACTTACGATTCCGAAGAAGAGCATGCGCGCCTGCGCCCAACGTTGGTAGCAATATCAGAGATGGCCTGCGGAAGACTGAAAATATAACATACACATTAAATATTTCAAAGATTGTTACAGCATTAAGTAACATATCAGAATCATCGATCGTTATGCTTGTTTATTTTCTTTTGCGTGCGTGCGTGCGTACTAGGTGAAACATTCCATCTACTTTGATAACCATCATACTGTTAAACAGCAGCACAAAGACGTTTTATCTGGTTTTCAATCAAATGTTAGCCTATGGTTATGTCTCGTTCCGGGGATGAGGCCAACACTTGATTGAGAAGTAGTATTAATTGTCATGAGGATTTCCTTAGAGTATTATCAAAAGCTCGTTGTCTATTCCTGCAACTCCCTATCGATTCTGCGTGAAATTGTCCTACTATCACTCCAGACGATTGCTGTGACCAGTGTCTGGTGAAAACGTTAAGCAATATGAATCTGTTAGCGCAATTTTCAAGTTCTGTACCACTTATCAAGCTCTAGGGACAAATCTCGTTTGCACATTTTAAGTTTCTCTTCTATTATACAACTTTAAATACAAATATGTAGTATATATGCAAATATACTACTTGTTACCAGTTACGTCCTCAAATAACCTATATTTCCACTATTTATAGCCAAATTTTAATTAAGTGTTTTTCATTAAGGCAAAGAAAACTGAACTGTACAAATGGAAAAGCTACAAGCTGAGAGACTGTGATACTCCTCTTAAACGGTAGGGGCCAAAAACGAAACCAGCCATGTAAAAAATGAAAACTTTGGTTACATCTTCATGAACCCTCCTTAACCTTCGTGCTTCCATTATGACATCTTTATCAGGCAAAACCAACCAAAATGTTTACAAATGTTAAATAGCTAGACCTTCAACACATGGTTCTTTAGCCACATAATTGGCATTAAATACTTACGCATATGTAGGTATCAGAAGAAAAACAAAATGCATGATCTCAGCTTCCTTCTCTAGATCCAGACTCCTGATACTGCAGACAAAAACCGCTATTACCATAGCCTAAAATGAATTTAAATGGAAAGTTCAAATTTAAAAACAGAAATAAAGATGTTGATGCTGTAATTTAGAATCAAATACTGAAAGCAATGCTTGTTACTGAAGATGCTCATTTGAGGGCAATATTTATCATGATGTGAATACAGGATAACACGCCCAGAAATTTCAAATTCTATAATGAAACAGTCGCATTTACAAGTGCAATACACCGCCGAAAGAAAATGGTGCTGTTCAGCAGATCTTAATGACAAAACTATTGAAGTAATAACTAAAGTTTTAAAATAATTGATAAAAAGAGCCGCACAGGAAACGGCAATCAGATAAAAACGAACGTGTCAGCAGCCGTACTAACGCAGACAGAGACAAATGCGACCTAAAGTAAAAACGCTAGCTATAGTATGATGGCATTTCTGAATGATAATGGATAGAATGCTTGAGTTCGAACTGTATAAGCTTACCAGGGAAGTAGGAAGCATCTCAAACTTGGGGGGGGGGGGGGGGCACAACAGTCAAAAGGCACTTTTCACATACAGAACACTTTGCTATGGGTTGGATTTAAGAGTGCATAAAAGGACACTTTTCGTTTATTGCAAAATCTTGGACGGGCACGTGCCCCCAGTGCCCCTCGGCTCCTAGGTCCCTGAAGCTTACTTTATCCCCGCCATTCTTGAGTTTAGCTTGAGAACTTGTTTCAGTCTGACTGGATACATACATGTTTGAATGGATACACATATGCCATGTAACAACTTTATGGGTACATAATATTCCACAAGAACTCCGCGCAGTAACAATAAAACTGCTTACCAACGTATTGGGAATATATGCAGATAAAAGTGTCAGCAGCTGTATAGATGTAAATCTTATCACACAAATATCGAGTTATCGATATAAGATATATAACGGCGGTCAATGACAGAAGTTGTACTCACCAAACTTAGAACCATCAGGAGCAGTGCCACAACCGAGTAGGCGATCAATGAACTTGTGAACACAAATGAGAGACAGTAGATGAACGGCAAGACACTGACTCCAAACAGTAACTGTAAAGGCAAAAGATAAGATATTGATATTATTCGTAATAATAAAATTTTCACCCTTATAATGTATCATAAACAGAACCGATTACGCGTTGCCCTTGCAGCTACGTGTGTGCTCACAGTGCACTTATTTATAACAGACAAAGAATAGACAGCGTTTAATAAATTATTCTTAAACCATTTTTAAGATTTTATCTTCTATAAGAAACAAATTTTATGCCTTCAGTTTTCACGTTTCTTAATCCTTTGCCTGATGGATGCTTAAACTATTCTTAATTGTTTCTTAAAAATACTTTGAGTCTATGTTACACCACTTTTACAGGCTTTTCCCCATCGTTATCGAATGTAATAATTCAGTTACTTCACTACGTTTTCTTATTTCTTGCTTTCAAATTAAACTGTTTAACATAAATGAGAAGTCATTTTGTTACAGTGAGTCATACGTAAAGCGATATAAGCCTATGTCTTTGGTCGTGCAATTTTGAACTTCTATTATGTTAGAATGGAGTTAATGGTAATTTTATACTCTAATCTGTTGTCTCGTATTCTCACAGCAATGCTCTCAATGACAGGCAAATTGGTTTGTGTTAATAATTCATGTAATTCTAGTAGTTTACAAGTGATTTATTCTTCCACTCATTATTTCCATTGTTGATCGAACTACATAAGCAAGTAATTTTTTCAACAGATAATCTACATTTGTGATTTAAAGCTCTTTAAAACTTGCAGTAAGCACTTGCTTTCTGTAGCGATGCCACTTGTACTATCTAAACTTAAATTGATGTAATTAACGTTTTCATCATTACGTAAATTGATAAAGAATTGTATGAATAATGTCTCTCTCCGAGTAAAATTTGTCGAAAGTTACGTTTTCCAGCATGCACTTTCAGCGTGGTGCAAGGTCTGAATATACAAAAGTATTGGGCACGAATCGTTCTCTACTTGCCTCCAAAGGCAAAGGTGTTTCAGGATGAGAAATGTATTATTGAAGTATCTTCATATACAATTATAAATGTTTTTAAGAAGAGAGTTGAGTGCCTTATGCCAACAACTTAGATGTTCTGCAACACATTCCTTCAACAGGGAATAAACTATAAAACCCTGGAATTATGATTCAATTACAACCCAACTTTTCCTCAGTTGCTTGATCTCTTTTGTTAAAGTTTTGCTACTCTTGAAGAGGCCATATAGAATACACTCTGAACGGGCTAGATCATAAACGTATTTTATATTTGACTCAGAAATTTTGATAATTTTACCACGCCTAATTGCCTGACATTGAGTAAACGTGCTAGAGATATCAATCAGGTTAAGTCCTAATTTCTGTTAACTCATCAAAATGATATCTAAGGTAAGAGAAGGTGGAATTCCTAACAAACGGCAAATAAAGTTATTACACTTGGAAAATAATGTTTGCATTATTCATTTTATGCTTACATCACACATTGTTAAATGCCTTCATACCTTAGGTAACAAAAAGTTCTAATAAAACATTAAAGTATTGTGAGAAGGAGTGGGAGCTGATCAACTTTATTCAAACTTTTATCCTCGTATTCGATCAGAATATTTTTATGTTTAATATTGTTCATTTCAAAATGAAAGTAGCTGCACCTGTGTCAGGGAATCTCCCCTAGGGTTTTGCCCATTATGGATCACGTCCGATACGTGCTAGGAAGAAAACATTGTGAGGGATCATTGTAAATATCGCTTTTTAGTAATTCCTGGAGAGATCAGGAGAAATGGAATTTATTAATGGTAGGGTGGAGTGTATGATTCGTGTATTGAATAATTAAATAAGGTATATTTTGTCATTGTAAAAGTATATTTAAGAGTTGGAAATTTTGAGTAAAAAGAGATAGAAGATTGAAGATTTGAAGATTGTAGATTGGATTGGAAGAGTAGATTGGAAGATTGGATTGGATTGATGGAAGTTTTATAACAGATTGTAAGAAGATGGATGGAATATTGATAATTAATTGGTTACAGATTAGTATATACAGTCCTCTTAAATCGAATACATTTTCTCAGTCGCTATCGTAACTAGCATTTTTGCGACAATGTGTAACAAGAGAAAATATGGAAGGGCTAAGGCAATCACCCACCCCTACCAACACGAGCAAACTCACTGTTAATTAAGAAATAGTTAAAGGAGTATATAAAATAGGACATAAATTGTTAACGGCATGATAAAGGTCAACTTTACAAGGTGCAACTTGAAATCAAAAAAGGGCATAAACGAAGACCGCTGTTTTAATTTTGCCTTTTGAAGGGCATAATCCATATGGGTTGTGCGGTCAAGTTTTCCCCTTTAATCTGCTCTGGCTTGTTGTTTTAATCAATATATTTTGCTTAAGAAAAAGTTAAATGATAATAATAATAATAAAAAGAAAAATATTTAAGAATAACAATTAAAAATAAAGCTGTGAATAATGTTTTTCTTTCAAGGCATTGCAGAGCACTACCTTTAACGGAGTCAAAGTCGAACTTACGTAACCCGTTAAAACAGTAATTGCTTGTCTCGTGTCCTACATCATATATCAATCGTCGTGTTTCAAGTCATTACCTAATGACCGTAAACGAATCATGGTGTTTGTTTCTAAGTGTAAAAGCAGTTTAAGAAGATCAAACGCTGTCGGAGAATTATTTGTGAAGGAAAGTTGCAATGACATAAATATTCATGATCAAGAGTAGCCTTTTTCCCTTTTGCTACAAATTAAAATATTGCACACTTCCTATCGTTCTTTTGCAGTAGGTGTGTCAAAGCTGCACTTAATTGCAATGACCTAGCTGTTTAGCACTACCTTTTCAGAAAGTCAGCTTTTGGTTACTATTTATGTGAACTAATCGCTTTAAAAAATCACTGTTCTAATAACCTTAGCAGAGAGTGTTATACAATAGACTTAAAAATTTTTCGTTTATACCATTTTCATATTCATTCTTATCCAGATCATAATATTTGCATGGAAAAGTAATGATTCTAAACCTTTAGTAGAGTACGTAATCGGTTTCCTCTATTAAAATTTTATTTGTCCTAATACTAGCTTCTCCACTTTTACAGTCATAGAAATACCATTGTTAGTAGCGCTTTCAGGAATAATTCCTTCCTCATTATAAACATATCTGATAGTTCTTAGGTCAATTTTTCTTCATAACTTTGCCTTTCCTGAATGTTCTTCTTACTAAGCTACAGTACTGATTCAAAATAACAGAAATTTGAGGTTTAACATACCAAGACAAGAAGCACATCTCCCAGTTCTTTTCCTTTGTAGTCGTCCAGTTGGAAGGCAGCAAAGAGAATGAATATGCCAAGAGCAGGGATTAAGTAGTTAATATAATCCCAAACAAAGTTTGATCCCCAATAGCATACGCTATCAACACCACTGACAAATTGAATATGCTTTGCCTGTGCGGAAAAGGAATGGAAATTAGTTTGCACAATTGAAAATGTAAACGAAAAGTATTTGGATACGTTGCTAGTGGCACAAAAGGTTTAGGTGATTCTACAAAGAACTTTCGTGTTTTTAATGAAGATTTTTTGCTGATTCTCGTCAATTTAAACATATCAATATATATATATATATAGATATATATATATATAGATATGTAGCTGCTTAGATATTTTATTAAATGTAAGGGATAAAATTAAAATGTCTAAAGTTTACTTAGTGAAATACTTCGTATGTCCTAAAAAATAGGTGATGGATTTGGTAGTACCGAGACCAGTAGAAGGACAGAATATAAAAGTTCCATCAGCAGAATGCAGCTAACCTCAACAGAAATTCTTCTGTTTATTCAAGGATGGTTTGTCTAACAATCTTCGTACAGCTTCTAATGCCCACTAATTCACCAGTATTGCCTATTAAGCAATCTGGGTTATTCATCTAGTGTTGTTGAAAAGTAGATTTTGATGCAAGATCTTACTTTACGTTCGTCAATGCGTTCAAGAGGGTACGCTCCACGCTACATGGTGTTTACAAATACGACATAATTTCAAGTTAACTTGCCGATATTATGCAGCTGATATTAGTAATTTGTAATAGTCCAGAGAGATACGTCTGTGAAGTCTATGCACGGTTTAGTGCATGTTACGTAACTTTCCCTTGTGTTGAGAGCGCTTAGTGGTACTGAGATCTCTTGTACGTCACCTCTCATGTACTAGATATCCTACTAAGTTGCTTAAATTAGTTTTGTATGATTATGTGATTCTTGAATAGGAGCTGTTAATTGGTATGTTATGCTGTGTGTCTTCCTGTGTCGGTGTTGCAATGCGTATTTGCTTTTTTATGAAATTCCCTTGCAATGTAATGTATGTATCAGGACCAGATTCTGCGGAGGATGTAATACTCATGCACTCTCCTATTTTAAGAACAATTCTCACAAATGATATCTTACTCCTAAACAAGAATGACTTTAATTGGATGAAGGCTCCTGGTGTTATAATACCTCAAATAAAGTGATTAGCTCATATAGCTCTTGTTAGAGGCAGTGAAACATACGACAAATATTCAAGAAAGATGACTTAACTTCATTGCCGAAAATCACTAAAAAGTCTTAAAAGAAAACAGGAAGCAAGTCAACATGACGATAAAAAGTAAACGATAACATTACCCCCTGGCAGTTCTAGAAAGTCCAGGACGGGGGTTACGCAAGTCTACAACAGCTCTGTACCGAAGTACGGAAAGACCGAGGAATCTTCAATCTGTAACTTTCGCTCTAGGTTATGACCGCTCTTCCTTTTCTTTCTGGATCTGGCAATGCGTATGTTGTTATTTACAAGGCTTTTATGTTGTTGTGTCCTTTCCGTGTGTTTGTATTTACACTTTGTGGTCAGCTTTGTATGTCGTGAAATGTATGTCTTAATGCTATGATTGTTGTTAACATTTGTGACTGTAGTTCAAACCCCCATTTTCTAATGAATTACTCTACAAATTGCCACTCAAATGGTATTTATTGCTAAGGATACAAAGCTACTATCGGTCTGAAAACTTTATAGAATCAGAAGAAGGTACATCTTGAAGACGTATCTCTATTACATACATCTGTATTTTTTAATACCAGGAAACAGTTGAAACTTACCTTAGAAATCCTTTCCGCAACTACGAATGTTACAAAGCTTGCAGCTACAAATGCACATGCCATCGTGACGAATGTAATCAAGGAGAGATTGCCAAAATTTGCAGATGCCAAGTCCACCTGCCAAAAGACAGAAAAGATGTAATTAACATTCCGCCATTTTGATTAAGATGACGCCATAGAAGGCGGGAAATGGGGTGCACAGAGGTAGATAAGGAAGGAAAGGAAGGAACAACTTAATCATTATTGTGATTCTGCTGCTGCTGCTGCTGCTGATGATGATGATGACAATGATAATAATGATGATAATGACAATGATAATAATGATGATGATGACAATGATAATAATGATGATGATGATAATGATAATTATGATGATGATAATGATGACGATGATAATGATG
>JAAAKL020005796.1:0-18824 GCA_010016065.2 Carybdea cf. marsupialis auct. non (Linnaeus, 1758)
ACACTAATCGATCTTACTGATGATACTTAATTGCACGTAATATAGCAGTGTAATCTTGTGCATTTACCGAGCTAAATATAAAAGGGAAGATTCTAAATTCGTTGAATCGGACGTGACTTGCAAAGTATCTAAGTAGGTAAACTTGGGTGGGCGAAACACTTTACTTTCCCCTTTCATTTTTAAACGTGCGAGGCTGACCTTGTCCCGCTGCCGCCCCTGGTTGCCGCGGTTTGACACCCTTACTTACGGATGGTAGTTACAGCTAAAGTAGGGATGGTTGAGTTACCACAAGACGTTATGGAATGCTACACTTGATCTTCCCCCTTTCCAAATTTGGTCTTTGACATGTGCAACACAACTCCTGTTCAAAGCACCGTGAACCAAAAAAGTCCCACTCATTTTAATACATATCCAATACGAGTCTAAAAAATGATGGGTTCCGTGTTGTTGTCAAATCTTCACCTCAAGCTCAAAGGTCGTAAAGAATCTTTTTGCTGATGGTGGACTTCTTGGGTATTCGCGCGAGTGTTTCCTTTTGGATTAGATACTATGACTTGAACTCACCGTATTTACAATTTTCAGTTTTTAAATGTATAATAGTAGGTTAGCATTCATGCCTGCTTTCTGATACCATTATTTCCAGCTGCTGATTGGTCCATTTTACCCTTATGGAGCCTAGAAATTATTCCATGGTATAAGTATGGCGATGAGTTGGTACTATGGACAGGATGCATAAGGGTGCTTCAGATTCATTACTTTGATAAATGGACTACATTTAAGACATGTTCTATGTATCTGTCAGAAATTTGTGTAACTCTGTGGACAATTTAATGTTATTTCTGACCGAATTTTATCGAGGAATCAGGCGATACGAAAACACATATGCATCAGTGGATTTCAATCGACTTTACTGAGACTATAATTATTTTTACATATAACAGTCTGGGGAACTGAATTACTTGTATTTTTTATTCCCACCAAGGATGTTCTATAGACCTAACCGATTATGTGTCAACTGACGATGTACGGACCGGTACGTACATGTTAGATTATTTGACTGTTAAGAAGCGTTTCTTTTATAAACTGGTCATTTGCTCGATATGCGTTAATAGGAAAAATTGTGAGGTTCAAATGTAGATATTTAGAGGCGAAAGAAACATAAATAGATCTATTCAATAAGGCTTAGTATAGGCCTAGGCCTATATGGATAGCCTTTGCATTTTAGTCTTATTGTGAAAGATGATACCACTAAGTTTCCCTGTCAATGGAAGAGAAATATGTCGAAACAGATAAGGAACAGAAGAGTAAATGAAAGGGCTCTTACCAGCAGTTCTAAAGGTATGAGAACATTCACAATTTCTATTACTTTGTACGCATTTTGATGATCATCATAGTAAGAACAATCATCAACAGTGGTGTAGCTAGATCGAGGTCCTGCTTGGCAGGAGTGAATATTGCCTAAAAAAGTTTGATAAAAGTTTTCATATAAATTTTCATAAATATTAATCTATTTATTGTTTAATAAGTATCATAACATGGATATGGAGCTCTGACAAGTTTTTTTTCTGAGCAAAAAGCCTCCCGTGCACTGTGGTTAGATGAATAAGTCAGTATGAAATGCCTCAAAGGAATGTTGTCCTGTCTTCCCCATATCATCTTCCATAGGTGTTTGGTAATAAATCGATTACCTAACAAGTTTTTATGCATATACCCATTGTCTCATTTTGGAGCTCAACTCCCATCACTATTTGTGAGCAGGAGCTGGATGTTTCAGTGTGCAGGTTTTGTTACATTTTTTACCAAAGCTAGAACTTTATATCTCATGTTATATTCACGGTTAATTTATTTAAAATCGGGTTTTAGGGTGTTAGAAGGGGGAATCCTGTGTTTTTTGTGACAGAAGGGCTTTTCTTGCTACATGACCCACCACTTTGTCATTTTGTATTGTTTTCATGCTTGAAAATTTTCTAAGAAGAAACTGCTTTTGAGTGTTTGTACTCTTTTGCTACTTTGTAAGCACAGGGCAGGGCCAACTATTATCACGTGGCTATGCCACTAATCTTCGGGCATCATTAAAGCTACCTTAATGTTTGTCACTCTCATGATATATTAATGTATGTATGTATGCAACACACAGAAAGAACATAAATTCTCAATTTGTGGATAATATATTTTATACATGTATGCATATTGGGGTGATGTTTGTTGGTAGGCCTATCCAAAGGCTCTCCTTTTCTCACTATTGTGAAACTGTCATTTCCATATTTAGACCAGTGTTAAAATTACAAATCATACTAAGGACTTTTATCATTTTGAAAAAGAGGTAATACTATAAACATACAGGTAGAAAAACTCTGCAATGGGAAGTGCAAGAAACACTCAGTTGACTACTCAGTACCTATTTTATTTATTTTTTACTCTATATTTCTTCACCAACAAGTAATTGATGTTAGTTGCTTTTATTTTCAATTGGATTTAGATAATTTTGCAAAAGCAAAAGTGAGAGAAATAAATAAAGCTTTAGACAGTGATCCAGTGGATATTCCTCTTCTGAGAAAATTGGCAATCTCACAAGATGGTCTTGTGAACAATGATCTTAGATGCAAAGTCTGGCCAAAACTCTTAAACTTAAATGTATTTGATTTACCAACAAAGCAAAGAAGTAAGTTGTGTCAATTTTGCTTTACAGTTCTTAACAACAATATTTATACGGTGATGTGACCAGTGCTGGTAATGAAAATAAAGGTTTTTGTTTTTTATATTGCTGATATCCACGAGGGAAAGAAGGAATTTCATCTGCTTAGGTATTCCCAAAGGACAGTGTAATTGTGAATATCTGCAATGTATATTTTTTGTTTCACTTTGATGTAACATTTTTGGTGATTTTACTTCTATTTTTTGCCAAAAATTACTAGAAATGATTTTTTAGGTTCAATAACTAAATCACTTATATAAAAATGGTTTTAACAAAAAAAATTGTTATTCCATTTTTTTAGTAGTGAAGTGAATAATGAAATGAACATTGTTATGTTATTGTATATACTTGCACCTTTTTGTTGGTAGGTTCCCTCTGTGAATAGGTTTTTCTCTTAAGTTATGTTTTTGTAAATGATATAAATATATACATATAAATATAGATAAATTCATGGAGCTTAGTATTCTCCTATGCATATGAATAATGTATAAATTTGCACAATTTCCTTGACATTTCAATATTATCTTTTCAAAATTCTGAAATAGTGAGTGAAAACACCATGAATGCATAGGTGATGGGTTTGGATCCTGCTGGTGAAATACTTTTCTATTTCGCTAGTATCTATTCAAACTTATAAATAGATGAATAAGTTTATAAAACTTTTACATTCTTTATCCATCAGTTATGTTCTTAATTATAATGCTTAAGTAATGAAAAAGCTTAATGAAATAATAAGTATGGAGAGAAAAAGTGTGTCCCAAGTAGATAATGGATGATGAATTGTAAATGGCATGATGCATGTGAGAGGAGGTCAAGAAGAATACAATCCACAGGCACTCATTAGTACAAATTGTTTTGATAGCAATCAATGTAAAATTGCATACTTTAAAATGTTTCCATCCCTCAAATTTTTTTGTTTCTGATAAATTTGCAATACAGTACTAGAAACTGGTATATGGTTTCTCAGTGTGAATAAATGAGCATAGGACCAAAGTATGTGATACTCACTATTATATTGCAACTCATGTATTAACCAAGGTTATGAAAGGATGTAGGGGGATTTTAGTCTTGTTTTAGTAAGCAAGCACTAGTCCCTCCATGCTCTAATTACATTTATATACAGCCAACTTTGCAATTTCTCCAACATGTACAAATTATCAAAGATTAGTACACCATTAGCAATATTAGTCATGTACCATTTAATGGTATACATTCAAGGAAAATATTGATTTAATTATTGATTTAAATTTTATTTAGTTTTGATTGTTGTGAAGATAGTACTTTCTATTGTAATTTATTGTGTTGGCTTTTAACAGGTTAATCAAAACAATGATGCTTACTTACAATTATAGGTAAAAATGAACTTGAAGATTTCATGACATGTGAATACTGGACACAAGTCAACCTTGACATAAATAGATGTCACAGACGTCTTCCTCCTGGTGAGAGTAGAAACCATATTATCATTTCCATACTTACCTAATTTAAAGCTATTTTCTGCACCATCCAGTGTAACCCTCTTGTTGCAAGTGATGTTCAAATGTGTTTTAAGTAACTCATGCACTTTGTTTATGAAAACCAATTTGATATGGCTTCAAAATACTTGAAATGGTGTTCTCTATTTCATTTTGAATGAAATTATGGCATTTTTTACTTGCACCATCAGTTTGCTAAATTAGCCCCCATGTTTGCAGTGTTTTCTTTAGCTCGCCTACACTGAGGTTTCACAAAAACCAGCCCCGAAAGTTCCCATCACTGTACACAATCTTCCATTGCCATTTTGGTCTCAGCCACCTCATTCAGGTTCATATCTGCGTTCAAATGGTTGATGAAGCTAATGGTAGGTATAACTCTACTTGCACAGCCCTTTGTTTATTTCCTGGAGACAAATAATAATGTAACTGTCCTCTGAATGTTTATGATGAGGATCAGTTAGGCCACTTCTTCTTCCTGGACTTTTGTGGCTACTAGAGATAGATCTTGATGCAATAGTCCATTGGTGGTGATCAATATATGACTTTCATCCGTCTGCATGACAACTTGGTCTGAGGGATCAAGTTGCAGTGACTAATGCCTGGTATTGCAGTAGGAAGGTAGTTACAATAGCAAGCCGATTCATGGCCTTTTTCTATCTAGTCTAATTGTTCTTACATCCATGTGTAGTGCATATAGATTAGTGTTTACAATTTAGTAAATTCATCTATTTGTTGATATCATCAATGATCGTCCTCCTCCCATCCAATGTTGACGGGTTTGCAGTAGCCTTATGATAATTTATTAGAGGAGAACTTTCAGTTACATGTGGGTGTCTGGTCCAGGGATTTAACCCTGGTGCTATAGAGTTTACTTTGATAGTTGATTTTTTGGCTGTGAAATGCCATTCCCCATGTAATGTTTAGGAAGACATTTATTTTATTGATATGTTTATGATACATGCTTATGTTCCATCATTTAGGGATCAGATCTGGACGACGTAAAATGCTGCAGAAGCAGCTAACAAATATCATCATGAGGGTCCTATGTAGAAATCCAGATCTTCATTATTACCAGGTATTTACATTCCTTTTCTCACTATCTCCATCTCTTTCTTTCTTCCTCACTCCCCATCTTAATCTTTTTCATTTCCCCCCTTCATTCTTTGTTCAATACATTTTTATCTCTTTTCATTCTTCTTCCTTTTTATTCTTCTCATCCTTTCTTCCTTTTTCTTCTTCTCATTCTTTCTTTTTGTATTCGTCTCTACATTTCTTTTTATTCTTCTTTTCCCCCTCCATTCTTTCTTTTTCCTCATTTGTTCCTTCCTTGCTTTATTTTTGTTTGTAGTCAGTTTAAATTTCAAATATGTCACAGTGTGGTCAGACGTGGAGCACATTTAGCTACCAATGGCTGGATGTGATGATGTTGATGATGTGATGACGTGATGATGTTGATGATGTGATGATGATGGTGATAATGCTAATTTTGCACTTTACTACTGCAACTTTTTTATTATTTCTTTAATTTATGCTAGACTATTTTCTTTTAGTGGGAAAATTTGACCGTTAAAATACTGACAGCATCCCTTGGTTTAGCTTGAGAATTTATTCCAGGCATTAATGCATTTGGTTGTGCAGTTTTCATTGCATAAATACCCTTTGTTGTCAGAGTTAAGAGTTGACAGTTCTTTGTTTGATTTTATTCATTTTCCAAAACCTGTTTGAAGCTTTAGACCATGGGGCAAAACAAAAAAAAACTCTGGTCAGTGTTTTTTAGGGACATCCCTAATAAGAAGATAATTAGTATTAAAAATACTATTTTACTTGCTTTATAGGGTTACCATGACATTGCTGTCACCTTGCTCCTTATCACTGGAGAGGATCTAGCAACTGCCATATTGGAACAGCTGTCACTTCATCACATTAGGTATTAGTGTAGTCAATCAATTGTCAAACATTTTGTGCTCAATGTAACTAAACCGATGCATTTTGAGTATAAAAGGGACGTTATTCATGTCATGGTGTAGGGGGAGATAATGTAACCTAGTTCCCAGAAAGGCCACTGTGTTTTAAAAGGATGATTTGAGTATGGATTTGAGTAGTCTGATCTGTATAGCCCATGTTCTGTCCTGTAACAGTGTTAGTTTTGGATATTGAATTTCTTCTGTTAATAATCTGGTACTAATCATAAAAGTTTGAGCTAGCTCAGTCAATAGGCAGATGCTCTAACATGGAGGTTACTTGTGTGCGTTCACATTGTGCCATGGATCTAAAACTCCTACTTTGAACCAAGCAAGGAAATGGGTACCTGTCATTAGTAGGATAAGGATAAAAAGGAAAGGGTTTAGCCATGTTATCTTATTATGTCATAACTCAGGAAATGTGAATCTTGATCATATCACACTCTGTAGCCAAGTGCAGGATTGCCTTTACATAAAATATCTAAAAGAAGTTTCAGAGCTGTGACCATGACTTTGCAACATAGTCCTACATTAGAGATTACAGGAGAAGTTTTAGTGAAATTCTGACAATTGCTACCTATTCTATTTAACATACCTCAGTTGGTACAGCAGTATGCCTTAGCAGTAATAGTTGAAGTTTGTATTCCTGTTAAGTCAGTCTTTGTTTATTTTGCAACTTTAGAGTTGGCTGTTTGATTGCTACTCTACTTTTCCAGAACTTGCAAATGCTTGCGCTGATGGTTTTATATTGCCCTGTCAAAGTTTAATCAAAACCGCTCTTTCCTTCACATCTTGCTATTCAAATGCTTACTCTCACTACTACACAACCATTATTTGTCGTTTCTAAGACTGTAAAATGTGCTCACACTAAGAAAATCGATGTGACGAACAGATGGCATTTAACGCCAGTAATCCCTGTCATTTTGACTTCTTTTTGGCTTTGATCTGATCATAATCATTTTACAAAATAGTGCAGCTTCTTTGAAAACATTCTCCATTCATAAACGTTTGCAATTAAACATCTGTTTTGTACTCCAAGTAACCTAGAATATTCTATACTTTGTAATAAATGTGCTGATAAGATGAAAACACCTTGGTATGTACCCATAGTTCCTGATCATTAAAAGATTACAGCATAAGTCAAAGGAGGACAATGGTTGCCAGCCCTTGTGGGTCCTACCCACCCCTGTTTCCTCATTCTCATACATCAAACATATTTTGCTTCATGTTCAGAAAAATCTATAAAGTTTTTGTTTACACGTAAGATTCTGATACGGCTAACAGTTAACACAGGTAATCCACGTTACTTCATTTATTACCCCTGTCTATGTACTTCAAATAGGTATTTATTCAAGAGTATAATTTTCTTGTTTTTCTGTTGGAAGAAAGTTGGATCTTCAAACTAGTTTAGCAAAGAATGGTTATCATTAGCCATAATGGACTCTTTGCATGGTTACCTTTATAGACATGATGTTATGATGCTTCTTTAGTTCGCCCTTTCCTAAGTTTATTGGATGATCTCTTGCTGAGCGATGATATTCACTGTTTTCGACGACGTAGCATTGCTGTGTCATTCATTCAGATGTGATTTGGTTCTTCTGAATGAGGCTATTCATTTTTCCACAGGGATTTTATGGACAAAAACATGGAGCGTACTAATCGAATGCTAGCTCTGATTCATCCAATTTTATCGAACGTGGATCAAGACCTGGAGGACTTTTTAGACAAGTAAACCTTCTTTTTGATGTAACTTTTCTTTACGATGTGTATTACATGTATTATGACGAATGCTAGTGCAAATCTACGTCTTTGATAGCATTGAGAATTTCCCCAATGATCCAGATTTTTTTGCAATGAATATTTATAGTTAAGCTTCATTAATGCCATGGGCGTATATTCTGGGGGGGGACGGGGGACTCGCCCCCTCACTTTGGGACAAAACTTGCTCTATCCCCCACTTTTGGACCAAGATATGTCAAATTGTCCACGTTTAATCCTTTTGCCCCCCCCCCCCTTCACATATTCTTACAGCAATCTGCGCCCTTGATTAATGCACTCATGTACACAACCAATCTTAATATTTTAAGTATCCATATCCCTTCCTTAAGATCTCAAATAGATGAAAACGCACTTCAAAACACGGAAGTTGATAAACACCCTTTTTACGATAGGTGTATGCAAATTTACCTATTTATCGGACAATGTAAAATTTCAATACATATGGCACCGTCGGGACTGTGTTTGCCATTAAATAGAGGAGAGTGGCCTGCAAGGTAGAGCTGCTTTGGATAAGCACGTATGGAGGGGAATGAGTAAAGGGGCTGATTCCTCCTCATTGTCAGTTACATTCCAGTCGTGCCAGACTCTTTTTGGCACCCATGCAGAATCGTTGTTGTCACCGTTGTCTACCCTGCGCTCGCCTGATGACCTCAATAAAGGACAAGCCAGTGATCTTCTTGATGTTGTCATGGTAGCGGGTAGCTGGGCTTCCTCGTCCCCTTGTCCTAACAGCACTGATTCCTCATTAAGGGATTAATTGGAGAGAGGAGGAAAAAGTACATTCTCCAAACATTTCTGCGAAGTTTGAATTTGATGCTACATGCAAGGCAACATATTTTGTTCCTATGTCTTAATTTTCTCCTTCTAGATTAGGGGCCACAAAAAAAAATGCGCTGTGCACGAATATTGTTTTGAAGGATATTCGTTTTGAGAAGATATGAAAGTATCCTGGCATGTCAGTCCATGATTTATGATATTCCAAGTATCAGATGCCACGGCTCCATGTGGAATGAGCATACATTTCTACAACTACTCCTAACATGTTTTCACTCGACGGTACATTTCGAGGTTAGCATCCAACAAGATCAAGATGACGAGGAATCTATTTGAAATCGTCAACAAACAACAGACTTTGTAAAAAATATATTTTGGCCTTCTTGGGATTTTCCGCGATCAAGAATATCCTTACTTTTAAAAACCCACTTTGTTTTTCTCTATAACATCATTGTCATAAGATAGATCAATCCCTGCGATGAAGAAAGTGAAGTTGGTGGTACCGCGGAGATGCACACCAAATCAGTACATGATGCTAAAACAGAGCCCTTTCCAGGATACGTCGTTCCAAGGTCTATAGTAGGCCCGCCAGGGGCCGAACGACGTGTCGCCAATTTCAGCAAGTTTTGATGGCGGTTGTTGTCCGTACTTGCGAAGTGTAATAACAGTAAGTGACAGAAAGGTTACTGCATTAGCGTAAACAACCTAGGGTATCATCATCATCACAAGCGCCATGCCTGATACAGGTTTGGGCTGCCATGTCTTTCAGAAGCGTTGATCTCGCGCAAAACGAAACAGGTCCTCTGTGCTTATCTTTTCGCCACCTCGGCCAACAATGTCCTTTATCGTATCCAAGTATTTTATGTGCTGCCGCCCTCTGGACCGCTTGCCTTCAATTCTTCCTTGCAGTGCAAGACACTCTACCTCCTCTTTGCGTATCACATGGCTCACAAACTGACAGTCTGTCCTGTATAGTCCAGAGCAGTTGCTTCTGCACGCCAGCTCTACACAGTACTTCCATGTTTGTGACTCTGTCCACGTATGATATTTTCAACATCCGCCGCAGAAGCCACATTTCTGAAGCCTCTAAGTTCCGTGTCAATTCGGTAGTTATTGCTCATGTTTCACAGCCGTAAGTTAGAATAGACCAGATGTAGCATTTGAGTAAATGGAGCTTTTGTGGCATAGACATATTTCTGTTCGTCAGAATCGGTCTAAGGTTCTGAAAGTTTGCCTTTGCCATCACAATCCGTTTCTGCACTTCTTTCTTGCTTCTACCGTCTGACGTTACTTCACTACCGAGATAGATGAAGCTGTCTAGTTGTTGGATTTCCATGTCACTAACTTGAAACTGATACTGTGGAGGCTTTGCCTGCTTGCTAATGTCATGGAGAAGGTCTTCGAAATGTTAATCTTTAATCCCATGTCATCGCTTGCTGTCACAACTCGGTTGACCAAGGCTTGAAGGTTTACCTGTGAGGTTGCAATGAAGACGTTGTCGTCTGCATACCTTATGTTGTTGATGTTGACGTCTCCTACCCTGAGACCCTCAAGGTCGTCAAGTTTTCTCATTATGACCTCGCTATACATGTTGAAGAAGTCGGGTGAGATCCCGCAAACTTGCCACAAAGCTCTCTTTATCGCAGACCAATCCGAGTGTAGATTGTCCTCCGCCCGTGCTGCTGCTGTTTGAGTCCAATACAAGTTCGTGATTACGCGCAGATCCTTCCCGTCGATGCTAATGGCTTCTAAGAGTTGGATTAGCTTTACGTGGCGAACTTTGTCGAAAGCTTTGGTGCAGTCGATGAAACACAGGTAGAGATCCTGTTGGTGTTCAATCGCTCTTTCACCCAGCATTCGTAGCACGAAGGTGGCGTTCCTGGTTCCCTTGTCAGGCATGTAACTGTACTGCTCCTTGGCTTTTTCTGGCCTCAACTTGTTTAGTATTCGTTCTATGATGATCGAGAGTAGCAGCTTGACCACCTGGCTCTTCAAGCTAATAGTTCGATGATCTTTACAGTCTATTGCGCCAGCCTTCTTAGGTAATGCGACAAAAATTGACTTTGCTAGATCCTCTGGAATGATGCCACTGCCGTAAATTTCATTGTAAATGCGGTGTAGCAGCCCAATACCTTCCTCGTCAAGTGGTACTAGCATCTCAGTTGCTATCTCGTCTGGCCCTACGACTTTGCCTTGCTTCATTCTCCTTAGCGCCTTCCTGATCTTGTCTTTCGTCTAGCTCTGTTCATTTTCGTTGGGGATGTAAGGTTTTCATGGTCATCTGCAAACAGCTCCTTGATGTACCTTTTCCATCAGTTGCAGGTCTCGTTGGGATAAGTGAGCATTAAGCCGTCTCCGTTCTGAGCACAGCCAGACTCGCTTGACTTTTTGCTTGCTACCCTCTTCACTTTGTCATACATTCCATTGATATTGGTGTTTTTCAGCATTTCAATGTCCCGGTAACGGCCATCTATCCGCTCCTCTTAGAAATATTGCACTTCGATGGAACTTCTCGACACAAGCCACCACATTGCACATCGTCTTTTCCTTTGACTGATCTCCTCCGTCATCCATCCTTTTTCCAGTCTCTTTCGCTGACTTTCGGGGATGTTATTTCTCGCTGAACCTTGCAAAGCAATCTTCACATCGTTCCACAGCTGGTCGTTCGAAACGTCTGTGACGACTTTACTGAGCACTTCTGCTTTGAAGGCCGCTTTGGTCGTGTCGTCTTTCAAGCTCTTGTAGAGCAGTCTTTTCTATCGGGAACTTTTGTTCTTCATTCTCTACTTGAGGTTGACTGTTGCAATAACTGGGTCATGGTCACTAGCACAATCTGCGCCCGGATAAGCCTTACAGTTCACCACAGATCTTTGAATCCTCTCGCTGATGGTAATAAAATTGATTTGGTTTCTGGTTACACCATCTGGACTTGCCCATGTGTACAACGTTCGGCAGTGATTCTCACACCAGTTGTTCGCAACCACATGTTGATCCTACATGCACCAGTCAATAAGACGTTCGCCGCGATCGTTTTTTTCACCAAGCCCATGAGGGCCGACTACGTTGTGCACTCTCCCACTCCCAACCTTTGCGTTGAAATCACCTGTGCTTATCTGCATATCGGTTGACTTGCATTGCTTGATGGCGTGGTCGACGTCTGGATAGAACCGTTCCACATCTTCATCATCTGCTTCGGATGTAAGAGCATGTGCTTGAATTATGCTCATGTCGAATTGCTTGCCTCTTAGTTTCACCTGGAGCACTCGGTCAGAAATGGCCCTATAGCCCAATGGCCCAATGGCCCAACAGACACCCTGCAATAGGATAACACCAAACTCTGCGCTTGTGCTTATTCCCGCCAGAATAAATCACCAGGTACCCATCTTTCCTCAATGTTCTTGCATCAGTCCACCTCATCTCGCTCAAACCCATGATATCAATTACCATTAGCTCCATCTCTTGCAGGACATTGTAAAGCTTCCCTTTCTGGAACAAAGTTCCTACCTTCCATGTTGCTATTCGAAGTTTTTCACGCTTTTGCACAGTTGCTGGATGACGGTCGGGCGCCACCTGCACACCATGTCAGTTCCGGTTATAGAGAGCACCGGAAAGCCTTGTTCGGAGAACGAGTTGATGCGTCCTATCAACGTGGCATTTTGACTCGGTGTTGCATGCTTCGTCTCGCCGCAAGACAATCGTGCGTGGAGATTTCTTCTCGTTGATCTCCAATTTAGGGTGTATAGCAATATAAATTGATATTTTTCATTACTGCATGTTTATTAGTTCTGGAATGTTAGGAAGAAAGTCGTCATTTCTCTGCACCTACGACAAGGTCATTGCTAGTTATTTCAAATGGCATTACAGTAAACAGCGAGAGAGAACGATATTAAAACTTGAGTCAAAATGGAATCTTGGAATCTCTCGCGTCTATTTGTCATATATTTTCTCTTGAGAATAGGATTTTCGACGAAGTTCGATCCCTACTTCCTCGGGAGTCCGCAATCGAACAACGTAAATCAGCAAACAATCCAAAGTCCAACAGCCTGAAGATGGGAGAAGTATCTCTCGAAACGTAGCTCCGAAAAAGACTACGACTCAAGACATGAAAAATATCTACCATCAACAGGATTTTGAATATTGGGTTGCATTAAAAAGAGTTAACCATTCTTCCAGGCACATTGTAATTGGTGTTTTATCTATGATTATGAGGAATATGAAGTACTGAACACTTACGTGCTTCTCCAATGTCGTATCTGTTGTGGTCCAGCAACCTTGACATCATACTGGGTGGAGGCTGACTCGTGAAGGAGGCTAGTCGGCCCCATGAGAAGGACACCACGTGTCTTCATAGTTTTTCATAATGGCAGACCTCTGATGTGCCGATGTGGCAGTCAACTCCTATCTTGGAGAATCATCAGCAGTAAATCCTTATCATCGTCAGCAAGCACCATAAACAGGCAACTCTGATTTGGGTGAGATGGTTTCTTTTGTTTCTACAAGACGTATTAACAACTGTGGACATTTTTAGATTACAGTACGTTACCTCCGTTATGTTCTCTTCAGTTACGTTTGTCTTCATTACATCTCTTTCTACGTGCTATATACTTCATGTATACGATGCTCTACGATAATTTTCATATATCATCGACAAATCTCCGGTATCTACGTGTCTTCATTCTATGTTTCTTCGTTTCCTCGACTTCCAAATATTGACTACATTTTCTTCTAAATCGACTTCAAAGCTATTTCTTCTTGGACGGCTTAAACTTGACTTTAAAGGAAAGGAACTCTATCTTCTATATTTGATTGTTAGTAAGTTTATTTAGTTAACACACGCGATTTTGTAATTTAAGTTTTCAAGGGTTTTCATTAATAGTTTGAGGTTACCCTTGTATATTGAATCCTCAATATGTGTTTTCTGCAACTGAACCTTGTTGATTCAACTGAGGTAAAATGTTCCCATGCAGTATCCACAGTAATGCCATCATCAGGAGGATACCGTACCAGCCAGTTTCGGCTCGTTATCCTCTACGGATAGCACTGGTACGGCGGCGTCCCTCCTTTTGGAGGTGTCTCTATCGCGCATGCTCGGGTACTGACTACTACTCTGCTTCCTTGCAAACATTTTGTTATCAATTAATGTATGGGTTTGCCTTGTTTTCTTGCTTTGCATTGTTTTCTTAATAATAATAAAATTGACATAATTTATTTCCATCTTGGGTCATCTTTTTCCAGCCATAACCACATGGATGCTTTTTCACTGTCTTTTGAATCTCTGATGCTAATTTTCTTCTTTTTCTTGTCCATTATTGTGAGTAATACGGATTATAACAGGACTTAAGCATAGTTTAAGTCTGTTGTTATGATGTCACAGCATGTAGGGAAAGGAAATTCCGACTTCGAAATGTAACTCATGTGCTTCAAAGTAAGGAGAGGTTAATAAACAAGGAGGTTTGCGGATAGCGTGTCAATCTGACATGCTATGAAGTTTTTAAATATATTCTGAAAATACCAAAATCTAGTTTCCTTTCTCAAGCGTACACAATGTCTCTTTTTCTTCTTCGTTCCAGATCCGAAGTTGGTCAAATATTTGCACTGAGTTGGTTGATAACATGGTTTGGCCATAACTTGACCAACTTAGATGTCATCGTACGGCTGTTTGATTTTTTCATTGCTACGAACCCAACCATGCCAGTGTATGTCAGTGCTGCTGTAAGTATACCTTTGGGTTTATGCACAATACCCGCTTTACATTTCTCTACTGTTACTAGAATAGATAAAGATGACTGATGCGTAGGCTACCAATTTCAAGGGAAACAGACGATGTACTTTACCCCCTGATACCTAATTTAATTTTCAGCATTGTGATGGGTACAGGGTTTCCTTAAAATGTTAGGATAAAGACAATTTCCCAGTGAGATTCCGAATAGCTCAGCTTGTAGGTACCATTTTGCTGCTAGCTAAGAATGTAGCCGTTTATCTTATATGATGCGGCGTGTAAGCACGGATTTAGAGATTAGGGGGTCAAAAACTGTTGAGAATTTGATTTCATGTCGTAATCAGCGAGGCTTGCCCTGAAATAGATTTACGAAGTTTCCATTTTCAGGTAATTCTTGGTAGAGTTAACACCGCTTCAAACTATTTTAGGTTCACTTTTTGCATACTCTAAGTTCTTCAAAATTTGAAACGGCTGCAATTTGTAGAGATCTAGGGGGCAGGATTCCATCAATTTTTTTGAATTTTAACTTCCTCATCCAGGAGGAATAGTTTAGAAGAAAGTTTAGGAGTTAAAAAGGCTTCCTTTTCTAATGATCATTTGTGTAAATGCACGTTACAAAATCACGTTCAGCTGCCCTCATCCTTTAAATAGTCAAGTATAAGATAGGACATCGTGATAAATTGATGAGCTCTGGGGCTCCTTTTTCGAGGCAAGGCCGTGCGGATGATACACGGAGATCGTGAGCAAAATGCGAGGTGAAAGTAATGACGTCACGAATCAAAATTCTTGGAAATAATACGATTTGACTTCAAATATCTAAAGGTGGCCCTAGAATTCGCTGTTTTCCAAAATGCCAGGCTTGTAGTGTTTATTGTTTAAACTAGAGGTGTTTGGATCTCAAAAACCTTTGCTTAAAACTCTGTTAATATTCATTGGATCCTTACGTTAGGATCCAGCATCAAATAAGGTTTGTTAGAGAGATTTAAGAAAAAAAAGCTGATATGGTGTTGGGAATAGTATTACTCTCAATGTGGGCCATTGACTTTCTTACTAATAGAGCAACATGAAAATTGAGCATTTCCTCCATAATGAGAACATTTTCAAAATCGTGACGTCACACTTCCCTTCCGACTACAGGTGGAGGAGTTATTATTTGTTCCCTGTTGAGATGGAGTTGCCATGGTAATGTCGAGGTAGTGATGCAAAGGTGTTAGGTTCGAATTTTTGGCCTTTCAATTCCTGAACAAGGAAAGTTGTTGAGTTCGAATACTCTAGCCTACAGCAATCAACACCTTGTGAACTTGGCAGAAAAACTTTTCACTAATACGTGGTGAAAATTCTTGAGGTGACAAATCAAAACGAGACTGATGCTTCTCCAAGTATATGCTTGTCTAATATGCCTATTGCTGGAAAGGGATAATGCAAGCATCGTGGCATTTTTGCGGTACGTGACTGTATATAAGAAGCGAAAATACCGATAAAAGTAGAGCTATATGCAGACTGCTTTATGTCATGGAATTTATCCCATTTAATAGCTGTTATGCATGGATCGGTTTCCTCACCATATTGCGATTTTTCATTTTGCAGTTAGTGGAATTTTACAGGCACGACGTACTATCAGTTGAATGCGACATGAGTGCTGTGCACCATCTTCTATGCAAACTACCTCTCCGTACGAGCATGGACATTGTGGAAGATCTTATCGCGTCTGCAAATGATTTGTATCGTGAGCATCCGCCCAAGTCATTACAAAGAGAACTTCTGAAATTTCTAAAACAAAGGTAACCTGAGGGGTTTGAGTAAGATTTGTTTTCTTTGATTACGATATTTGACTGATTTTACAGAGTTTGAAGGTAACCCGGACTACTTACCTAATATTTTCTGTTTCAGTGTCAGCTTAGCCAGTCGTGTTGATAATTCTAAATTTTCAAAGAGACGCATGGCAGTCGTTATCTATTCGTTTACGTTTGACAGCACAATATGTAAAGGGCCTTTCACCATTAAGTTCTCCGCGTCTAAGGTATAGCGTAGGTGTACCTTCTGTTACATAAAGTTCGAGAATAAATGTCTAATACACTCGAATGCCTGAGATACCAAATGGATCTAGAAAAGTCGTAGGGTAATAGAGCTACAGTCACGAGTAGAGGAAGTTTCTAGCCAGAAACCTGCACTCAGACAGATGGTGTTGCCGTCTTTTGTCTCAAAATGAACCAGATGCTGCATTTGTTACCATCGTTGGGAACAAAAGGGCTATATGTGGGGATGCTTATTATTAGTAAGCCCACGTAAGTTGATTTCTGGCAAGGGATACTAAGAATCGCATGCTCCTTAATGACTGTGTCCGTGTAACACGACCCTTCAGATCATTATCATAACCGGTTCAGATCATAAGCCTTAAATGGTAGAAGAAACGTGACAAGCAAATGTTACCTAGCGTCATTGAATGCACGTATTGCCGCTTTAAATGAGAAGGCTTTATATGTAGATGGCATCGTGTAGGAGTCTATGGATCATCATAAAAGGTAACAATCGAATGCTCGTTGATGACTGTGTCCGTGTAACAGGACCCTTCAGATCATTATCATAACCGGTTCAGATCATAAGCTGAGTCTATGGCTCATCGTAAAAAGCACGATAGTGCCATAATCAGCCTTTAATTCAATGCAGGTACATGGCGTCCTTTAAGAAGAGGAATCTTTTACAGGTCTTGTGGTGTTAAACTTGATTTAATTTCGAATACATTTCTAATACCACCATTAAATATGTCAAATACCGGTCAGAATCACATTCTTGTATTTGCATTGCCTTCTCCCTATTTAGTGCATCTCTTGCAAGACACCTGGAACTCCTCCAGAATTCTCTTTCACAAAAGCCAGACAGTGTTTTACGGAAACGCAGAATGCTTGGGCGCCTAATGTATGGTAATGATACAACTTTTTTGCAGCCCAGTGATATGATGGTTGCTAAAGGAAACGAGTTAAATGCAACAGGGAGCCAGAGTGGTTCCTTTATGAAAGCTGCCGTGTGGACGTTAACACTGTCTATGGGCGCGATGACGTTTCTGGTGCTCAATGCTGCACAGCGGTGGTTTTAAACTAATCGTAGTGGATAAGAGAATTTTTCAAGCAAGGATATGAATTTACGTCCTACGCAGGTTTTACAGATAACGCAGCGAGTTGCTGTTGTCGTGGAGGCTGCTGTCAACGCAGGCGTTGCTTTTCCGCTTGGGAAATATGCCGCGTGACATTAACTAAAGATAACGATGGATAAGAGTAAGTCATGCATTTTTGTGGGTAGTGCAAGATTGGGTTATCTTACGCAAGCGGAGGGATCTCGGGCACGGGAAGTTACTGTGTATAAAACAGCTCCTTACCAGGAGTCGTAGCGAAAGATGAACCCGATTTTTGCGTTGATAGATATAAATATTTGGTTGTCAATGTCTATGAAAAATATTTGACTTTAATAAATAGTTTTGTTGCACTCTCTGTATTAGAAAAAATGTGCTTATTGGTATATTTGTGGAATTCACACTAATTAGAGTTAATCGTATGTATTTAGGAGAGTCATATGAGGTATCCCCGGCCGCTGTCACTCCAGGAAAGGTGAATCAGCAGATGTGGTAATTTCATTACAGACTGATATAAATATACCCCTTCTACCAAATTCTAACATTGTAATGAGAATCATTCATGTAGCCGGCGTAACATTCATTTCTTGCAATTCGCAATAACAAAGGCTGTCCAGGTAAAGAATGTTCGATAAAACGTGTGACGTGTCTAAAAAGCAGGTAAACGGGGAATAAGATGTTAAGATTGCAATAATAGTAATTCAGGATTCAACAGAATTTCCCCTTTCCTCCCAATTTATGTTCCATTTGTCACGTAAGTAACCCTTCCATGCAGGCCTATTTCCTTCTATAGGTTCCGCTCACTATCTTCTTCCTTTGTAACAGCTTCTGCTGAACATAAATCTTTGCAATGACATGGTGACAGTTTGGGATCATTTTGGGCACCTAGGTAGTAAACCTTGAAACATTTTCTGAAGCCCAACAAAAGCGTAGATACTTAAATCTTGATTACAGCATCTTTGGTATTTTACTGCAAATCCGCTGAGCCAATTAGCAACTTTCGCTAGCATCAGCGCTAGGCCATGCTACATCTCCAGGTACTACGTCAGAGAAAATGTTGCCACAAACTAGAAAACCAGATGTTTACGTTCATGATGGTTGAAACTCGACTAAGTGTTCATACAGCTATTAATTGTCAGTTGGAATATCAATGCACTTTCAGAAACATAGGAACGGTTAGAGATAAGGTTAGGTTATTCGTGCCTTTGCATTCAGCTTACAAAAATTATCCTAGTATCAAAACTGAATTGTGTAATGGTCTACTCTAGATGGCTTATTTATTGCTTTCTAATTG
>JAAAKL020005797.1:0-18824 GCA_010016065.2 Carybdea cf. marsupialis auct. non (Linnaeus, 1758)
TTTTGCCATAGGTCTTATGTTAGTCAGGTCATTATTGCGTGATCTAGTTCCTTGGCTCGGTATCGAGTTCCCTATGTGGGAAAGAGGTTCCTACAATCACCACCATCATCAACATCATCATCATCATCATCACAAGCATAATCATCAGTGCCATTATCAATGTCACCATTATTATTATTATTATCATCATTATCATTATCCTAATCAACATCATTATTATCATTGTTATCGTTGTCATCAACAGCAGCATCATCATTATCATCATTAACAGCCTCATCCCTTTCAGTTATGTTAGCAGTAGTTGCAGAAAGAAACAAGTAGTCATAACTGCAAAAATGAAAAGGGGATGGAGATTTGATCTATGATTCCCTCGAAGACTCCTTGCTACTTGATTAACTTACGATCTGCTAGTATTTTCTGCCTGAAATTAAAACAAACCATATAACTGTGGCATATGATCTACTCCTTTTGTGAAGAAATGTTAAAACTATGGATGAGAAATTCCAACAAGAAGAACCAAACTTTTATAACATTGAAAACGTCTATGATTTTGTGAGTGAAGAAATGTATCTGCCTTGATGCGATAGAGAAATTTACAAAATGAAGTAGTAATAATGTCATAAACCCTCTTTTATAAAAACATCAACTAACCCCTGAGGTTTTCGAGAATCCCATAGGGTTATCTATTTCGGGTACAGTACTTTTAACTGTGGGATATAGGAGTGGGGCTACAACGAAACAGAATTTAAACAAGGATGACTATTGTCTTTGGTGCTGAAACCAAAACTAGACAGCAATTCATCACAAGGGTATGACGTAGGACTTTTACATGAACATGTACATGTGTCCTACATTCCAGTGCTATAAACTAATCTCGCAACAAAAAAACTGTTTGGTAATAGAACCAATTTTGGTTACTTTTTTCAATATTTTCCATTCGCGTATGAAAAGTGCTAGTTGGGATTTCCGATTAGACCACTTTACCTTTTTAACACGTCAAATTTTGGATTTCAATTTATTCTGTCACATCATATTTTACCACATCACTTTTCTTTGGAATCTGAAGTCCTCTTAATGGTCTTGCTTTTCTTGTTGTATTCGCGCACTTTCGTTTATGCTCTCTTACCACCTCCCTTTCCTCCCTCGCACAACAAAGTCATGCATACATTACACCTAATATATTACATACATTACACCTAATATAAAAACTAGTACTACATCTAATATAAAAAACATATCTTGAAGAAAAACATGAAGTCAACTTCGAGAGCGATTTGATCCTATATGGTCGGCTTCTAGGTAGCTAAATCGGATAGTAAGAACACTGTTACCTGGTGGCCCAGTCACAAATGACCAGGATATAGGTTTGCTGCCTCTCTTCTTGTATTTAATCTTTCCGTCGTTTGTCACTGCCCAGACACCTGCTTCGTCTGCCGCAATCATCTTAATGCCCCTTGCTACCTTCGCCCATCCATCTTCTTCTAGCCTGTACAGACTGCCTGTACCATCAGTTGCGTAGGTCCCCTCTCTGCTATTAGCAACACTTGCTGCAGAAAAGGTGTTGTTTAAGTTTATCCATGATAGAGAGGTGACATCTAAAACAAAGAAAGTCGGAGATTGAATTTGTAAACCCACCAATTTTGTCTGAGCCTTCCCCGAGTGGTGGAAAGACAAGGGCCATATTGCTTTATGTATTAAAGCTATATATCTGCAGTTGATAGTTTACTAATAAGGTAGTGCACTGTAGCCTATACGCACCCCTCCTTTCTAATTTCTCTTTCTAATCATGCTTTTTATCACAGAATATATCCTCGTGCCCATAGTGCAACAACACCTTTGAATACAACAGTTCAGTTTGATCACAGTTCGCTAAACTCCAAGTCAAAACTCTTTCGCTGCTAGCTCCTGACAAGAAACTATGTAAGTTCCCTAAGTTCTAAGCTATTTATTGATTATTTAATTTAAAGACAGAGCTATCCAAACAGGGATATTTTGAGCTTCATTTGACTAAGAGGGGTGGGGTAGGGCTATTATCCCGTAAGCTATATTACTGCAAACAACTCTGTAAATACTTGTCATGTAAGTATGAAAACTGGCCATATTGTAAATTAGTTCATCATTCTCGTTTGAGTTACGCTTCTTTCAGGTTAGAAGAACCCTCTTTTTCACTTCGTTTGATAGAAAGCCTACATGCGAAAGGTAGGGTTAATTTCTTTACAATCACTTCCTTTGATTCTTTTGAGAAAGTCAGTGCGTCCTCTTTTAACAGGAAGGCTACTACCACTAACTGTACTTTGGATAGTGATAAAAGAACATTGCTCCGGACAGATACTATGCCAAAATACTACTGTAATGTTCCTAACTGCAACGTCTCCTTAGAGATGCCAAACAATACCATCAAGCACACTCATTTTACAGACGTTTCAATTTTTTTGCAGATTCAGATATCTGTATAACTTATCGAGACTAGAAATACCACGTGGTCTAAAGAAGTTGCGAAGTTTGTTAACAGTAAATGAGGAGAGTTTGACTGTGTCAGATATAATCACTGTTGATCCAAACTTTTGACCCTACTTACCATTCGAGCTTTAGATGACTTATTTTTTGTGAGGCTGCGACCAAATCGAAGCTAAAATCTCGAACCTGAAATAACCGTACTGGGGGCGGTGACGCTACAACTCAGCTTGTTGACAAGTACCTAAACGCATTCTATACCTGTAGGAATACCCTTTGCTCCCAATACTTAAAATAAGCTAATGTTCAGGTTTAATGGGGAAAAACATACAACATAATGCGAAGATATATTTTACACGGAAGTTAGATGGTTTGTTGCAAAAATACAAGTTTCTTCTACGTATTTAAAGCCGCCGTGGTCTAGTGGATACGTTTCTGACCTTTAGATCAAGAGGGTCGAGAGGGTCAGGGTTCAAATCCCGGAAGGGCCACTGGTGACGTCAGGAAGGGCATCCGGTTTTAAAGTGCTCTATGCTCCAGTAACAAGTCCCATGTACATGGGCACCGTCAAACCCCATGTATGGGGAAAAAGACCTTAAACGGAGAGAGGATATCTGCAAGTAGATGTTTTTGTTGTTTTGGGGTGAGTCTTCGTACGGGGGGGAGGGATATTCATGACATAATTGCTTTCAAATTAGATGTTTACAAATACCTCTGACTACATTTGAAGATACGGGGGGAGTTTACAGAGATAGTATAAGTTACATAAGCATATACACAATTTCCAAGTGAAAAGGTTAAAAATCATGATCTCTTACCTAGCGAGGAGGTGGGATCATCAATTGTAGACAGGACTTTATATGTCGCTTTCCAAGGTTTGATTGTAGGGTTCATGGATGAGGTAGACTCGATTATGTAAAAACCATCATTGATAGTATCTCTTCGGGCTGGAGATTCCCAACGAGCACAACTTGAAGTTATTCTCCAATTTTTCAAACGGAGAAAGCTTACAGCTTTGTATCTTGCTAGGCAGTGTGACCTACGTACAAATCCCTCGTAGTCAATCACGAGCTTTTTTGCTCTGGGCATTCTGAAAAACCATACGAACGGGACATCAGAAAAATCGACGTCTCTACTTTTAAGGCTTGAAACTGTCGGAGGTGTGATCTTCCCTTGGTACGATGTTACAATCTTTACCATTGATGGTGCTTTAGACAGAAGAAGTAAAACAGGAGGGAAGTTTAAGTTTGGTCAGTAGTTTGAACCGTCAATCATGGGCGTTGTACTATGGTGGGAATTTTCTTCGCTAGTATAGGCATTGTTGTATTCACGTGATTCAACCAGAGGTCTATTTTTGACAGTCAAGGCCAGGCGTTACTTGCAAATCTATGGGCTTTGCAAAAGTTACCTGATCATTGTACTGTGTATGTGGAACCTTAAAGTTACTTCTCACTCGTGCCTGCAAGTAGCGAAATGAAGGATACGTGGACACTGAACGTATGAAAAGATATTTAGAAAATGAATGGATTGGTAAGTAGCTAAACAATGATAATTTTCAGTTATACTTGTCATTTGATGCAAATGTAGACCCTAATGGTCCAGCTAATAGTTCGATTCTTTTACTGCACTAAAACGCGATGCCGGTTAGTTAGTAAGTGTTGTTTATGATTAAGAGAGAATCTTGAGCGGTAATCTTAGGTCATTTCAATGCCACTGCTTCACAGGGCGTCAAACTCGCATTCTTTTAGGGATATAGCTAAACGTGTGCAGCATCTCTTTTTAAGTGCCAAAAGGAAATCCGTAAAAATGCCGTGTCCGCTACTAACATCATCCCAGTGAAAGAATAGAAGGAGGCTGCGTCTTATAAATAGAATGTTCGAACAAATCTGATAACCGGGTCCTACGTTGTAAGGCCAAGCCTTTTCTGCACACAACTTGTTCACCTAATTAATTAGCCTCTCAGTGAAGACTTTCCATGAAGGCAGTAATGACAAAATTGAATTACGCATTAGCATCAGAAAAAAATATCATCAGAAAGAAATATCATGAAAGTGGACAACAGAAACAGTCTACGCAGTTTAAATAAAGGTTAATCAATAAGATCTGGTGAGGCTGAGTGCGTTTGATAACCTGAAAGCATCCGCAGACACAGCACTGGCATTTAGCTGGATATAATATGCTAGCTTTAAAGGGTAGCTGCAGTTTTAAAAAGGTTGCACTTGATTCAAACAATCACTACCAACATCAGGTTACCCTTGTATAACACTGTTGTACTTCCACTTTCCTTTCTATGGGTGTAAAATGCACATTTTACAGTGATAAACAACTGGCTTAACGCTTTCGACAAAGAGAAGGTCCAAAAGGTTCTGAGGGTCCCCGTGCGTGATCAGGTGAAGCCAAATTAGTATCTATCGGAGAAACTAGATCACTATATCTACAAAAAAGCCACAGAGTGCAAAAAGCCATTAAACGGTTAGATCCTGCACCTCCGAGTACCTCACCAATTTAAAGTAATGATAATCTGGAATCCCCGCAGGTGCAAGTGAAAACGTTGTCGACCAAACACGGCCTATCGGAAGCCGTCCGAAAATAACCTAAGAAGCGCAAGCTACAACTGGCCAGGATGTCAAGAAGTGGCTGCTGGTCAATGACCTACTGATCATCAAATTTTGAGTAAATTAGGGCATAATAGAGTTACATTATAAGATTGATTACCATGACAACTGTTTTCTACACCCATGGGGAGCCAGGAAGTCGTTGTCATCCAATAGGTTGTTGGTTTTGCAAGTTAGCGATTTTAGCTTCCCATAAGTTTGAAACGTTTCGTACTGGAAGAAGTAAGGAAACATGTCTCGCTCAGAAAATTACAGCAACATATTCTTGTCAAAGATCATATTTGAGAGTAAAGCCTTACTTACCTGTAGACTTGAAAAGAAGCCCGGATGAGTCAAGTCCAAAGATCCCAGAGTACCCCACTGATATTAACGTCATTTTCTTATCCTCAAATGGTATCCATCTCAAACCGCGCAAACTGTTCCTATATTTGGAGGTATATGCCACCCCTTGTCTTCTGTACACTTGATTGTTGGTGTCAATCGACAGTATTACTGGACCAATACCAGCAGAGACAATTTTCATGGTGCGATTCCCCATCCTAGATTTTGTACCTTCACGGATAAAGACAAATCCTTTCAGGGTACAGTGGGGTATCTTCGTTCTGTCCGCATCATACTGATATCCATATGAGTCTAAACCAATGCACCCATAAGATCCGCAGCTGATTTGCGTCAAATTAACTTTACTTTGGCTCTTGAACCAAAGGTCGCCTGCTATATTGCTATCAGAGACGCCTGATCGACAGTATACATTTCCATAGTAATCAATTGCAACAACGACACCAGGCGGTCCCGAAGTTATATCCTACAAGACAAAGGAAGAGTAACACGTCAATATCAATGATAGTGGAGTCTCTTGCAATGGTACCATTATCTACTGATAAAGATAATCCTGTAAGAACACTTCGTTTCGGTTGATATACTCCTTTACCACTTCTTTCCCACTATTTGATACTTCATTGATTTATGTATTTCTGCAGTTATTGATAACTATATTCCACGATTAAAACACACTAAATGGAAATAATACATTTGATGGAGAGAGCTGTTCTTAACGTCTCTGAGTGGGAACGTCCTACAAAGGCCCAGCTATATGGTAGACTTTCTACAATCTTATTTTCTTCAAAACTTTGCAAATGATGACATCATAAGAACTCCTTACGGAGGAACACCTTGAAACAACACAATATGTCTAGGGATTTAAAAACCTACATTTTGCCACAAAATATGTAAACTGGGTTTAAAATAGCCGTTTGTTTTCAGTTTTATATATATTGTCTTTTTCATCTAAACAAAACTTAAATTTTCTTTTCAATTTTGGTAGTCAAAAGGGATTCCAAGAGTGAATTTTTGAATGGTGTTTAGATACGTGATCCTGGCGGAACTGTGACGTGATTGACTCCAATTCCCCAAAACCCTGATATTTCCAAAGCTAATAGTTAAATAAATTTTTTTGCAAATTTTGTAAAAAATTCAGTTTTTCATCCTAAGTGACAAACGTTCAGATTAGAATTAACAGAGCTGCAGGTGTATTAGACTAAGTCACCCCAATACAATTGTTAATATATATTTATATATATTCTAGATCGTTTTGCATACAACTCTTGAAGAAAATAGTTAACATTGCTTGAGACATCTGCAAGGCTCCCTATATTGGCATAATCTAAAGCTGCGTCATACCTCACATAGCGCCATTACTTATTTGTTTCATAAATCATTAATTCTTGTACTGTCTTAAATCTGAACCGTTTAATCGTCCTACTTTTAATCAATCTGCTTTATCTTATCGCTACTGCAACCCACTTACAAAAACCTACAATGGATCTTTCAGACACACTGTAACGTGTCTGCGACAACAAGCGCAGAGTAGAGCAATTACGTATCAGCACACATTTATATTCTTCTCTTTCATCTGTTGGAGTAACTGTGATCTCTCTCATAGTTTCCAGACACCCATTCTCACTTAACATTATTGCTAATGTATATAACAAACAGACCAATCACAGAACGCTTAATTATAGCAAAAGGATTTGATAGGTTAAGAATAATCAAGGAGTCATTAAGGTACGTGTTATCGTATTTGATTGGTAGTTAGTGTTAAGACAAAGGTTAGTGATCACTGAAAGTCATACATATACAAGAATCACGTGCAGTGTATTATCCTATCCTACCCCCCAAACGGGATTCGCTATACCGAAAATGGTAGTGTATACAAACAGATAACGACACCTTTACGTCACGTATAAAATACTGAAAGAACGGCGTTCAGGTTAACAATACATACATTTCCTAACATACAACCCAACTAGAAGTGAACCAAACCCTATTCTCTGATGGTAAACAACGTGGCAGAAATCTCTGCGAATGTTAATGAGATGGTTCTTAAATGATGATCTATGAACATAGCAATCGGAATCAGCATCCGCAAGAGAGGAGGGGGGGGGGGGGGGGGATAGTGAAAAATGTTACGGTTCTGAAAGATTTGAAACGCATATTGAATGGGTGTCTGAGGAGCTGTGAGAGAGATTACAGTTCCTTTAATAGATAAAAGAAAAGAACATGCGTGTGTGCTGATACGTAGTTGTTCTACTCTGCGCTGGTTGTGACAGCCACGTTACATTGGCGGAGGAAACAAAATCCCTTGGAACTGATGAAATTGTTGCCCTGTTGTTCGCTTTTAGTGCTACGCAAGAGTCACCGTTGTTTATGGGCTATTTTATGGCTTCAGACGAGAAAATACTACCAGATACAAAGATGTGAGATACTGACTTTACATCAGAAAAATAACTATAATAGGCATGGGGAGAAACATACCACTTATAAGTTGCCCAATTTTACTTTGCTCCCTAGTTAAATTTCTAAGAACCCTTCTTTGCTTTACTACCCTATCCCAAACCCAAGGAAATTTCATACTTCACTATATCTTAATATTTTTTTAAGAAGTAGCTACAGAGCTACAGCACTGGAGTATTTGTTCAATGCACAACATATTTGCTGAAATAATGATAAACGGGGAACAACGATAAAGAGTAAATTTTTTAAAATTTAATAAAAATTCACGAACGTTAGTGTACGTTTATCAACTACGGTAATAGCTGCTTACGTAATACGTACTGTAAATGTATAGGAAGAAACACGGGTGAAAGTACCTTGAATTTGGGACTTTCTTTTTCTATGTCCATGCTCAGATGGTTTGCTTTGACCCAATATTTCCCAACTGGTTTATCTTTACTAACATCCGCACGAACATACGGGCTTCCATCTTGATCTAAGACCCAGACTCCCGATTCTCCGGCGGCTATCCTTGTTATTACGATATCTGAGCTCGCTACCGTCTGCCATGTTGAACTTTGGCTCTGAAAAGTGTAGGTTCTATTATTTCTATCAATAGCCCAAAGCGAGAAAATTCCAGAAGAGAAATCTTTTAGGACTATACCTTCTTTTGATGGTTGAGAGATTGAGCTCCATCCACGAACATCATTTTTATCTAAGGAATAAATCAGATGTATAATTATATAAGTACTGAAATGGCACTGATGAAGCTAACAGTGAGACAAAAAATAAGGTTGCTGGTGATGGTGAGAATTCGGGATCGACTACCCGTATTGTCGACTTAACTATCTCATATCACTATCTAGTGAAATGGTAAAGCCTTCGTGTTCGGTGTGGGAGATCCTGGGTTCGAACCGGGTCAGCGCCTCAAGCACTCCATGATTAATGAGTCCTATACTATGTAGTTCATGACTGCTAGTCTGTCTGTCTAGTACTTATGTATATATATATAACCATTGTATAAACATCGCACAAGGATGCCTGAAAAAGGAGTTAGTCGAGAGCTTTCGTTACACGCCCGGAGGCTTATTTAGATATTTATAAATGTCGATAAACGTTGGTAAAGTTACTTTAGGTTATAATGTTCAACTCTACGACATTCATCAGACTGAAGGAAGTTTTTTAAATCACGGTGCTATTCATAATGTACCTTCCAATACAATTACAAGGTGGTGCCATTTAACCCTTGTAGTTATGGGAAACAAAAGAATTCCTAGCACAGAATCTTATTCAGCACGTAACATTTGTCAGCAGTTATAGTTACGGATTTTCGATGATAAATAAAATTTTGTATAAATTAATTAAATTTTGTAAATTGATCAGTTGAGGAAATAATCAAATCTCAGCAAATTGTTTTCCTTTCAAAACAAGATGCTGGAGAACTATGATACTTTCTGGGATTTATATTGACTGGTTATTTTCTGGTACGTAAGGCAAGCAAAGTAAAATAAAAAAACCTTATCCAGAAAAACCTCAGGGAGCAAGCAAAAACATGAACATCAACGGAATGGCTTGTAAGTGAAAAATTTGTTAAATGCTGACGTTTAAACATAAAATCATATAAATGGTTATGTCTTGTATAAGCTTTCTCAAAACCTTCAATTTCTACATGCCATACTAAGCACTCATAGTTACTTCTTATAGCAAAAGGCAGAGGCAGTTTAACGTAAGTGCTACTGCTTCCAACGAATTAGCTGCAATCATGATGTAGGCCTAGATGAAAGCGAACTAGCTTTGGATCCATACGCACCTGCACTAAGAAAAACTGAACGTTGTTGCTCTGAAATTTTGTCTTAATCCGGCCCAAGCAACAGGTACATAGTTTGATAAACCTCCGATGCACCTTCGAGCATCAACATTGTTCCAAGAATTTCGTACTTTTCCAAGCAAATTTCATCAATTCGATGCAGTTCAAGGATACAGCAGACATATTACACTCTACAGAACGTCAGATAGTCGTGGAGTACTCTAGAGCCCACAGAAAAAGCTTTCGACAGTTAAGTTCTTTCCTTTATCATCAGAATAACAGATTGTATTGAGTTGCTTGTCAGTCTGTGTGATATAGGTATTGCTCTTAATGTGCATTCTACTTGACTATGGTAATTAACATTGATATCCAGGGATTTACAAGTTAGGATGCAAAAGCTCTCCAGATGGTTGCCACTTGATGCCAACAGGTCAGGGAATGGCACTGTCCTATCAGTATGCCAGCACCTTTTATATGAACAGTGTGTCACGAGTAAAACGTACCTCCATAGTAAAGTTCTGCTGTCATGTAAGCAACGATCTCGTTGATATCGTGGCATCGTGTGCTATGTACAACCCTTGATTGAATTTGTACCTGCCTCCATGAAGAGCTCCTTATGTCTGGCCTCTAATGGGGTCCCACTCCGTCAGAAAGAAAGTAAGGAAACTCCTCCTTGTTTCAAAAATTCGGGATCTTAAAGTCATGCCAGTTTGTAACTGGACCACTGATCTGTCTCCGCATACATGTTCCTCCTTTCTCTACAGTTGCTGCCTGATACATCTGGAAGTGACTTGGTCCAGGATGAACATAGTTATTGTGGATGATTCAAGAAGCTTCAGAATGTTATCAATGAAGTTGTCAGAGGCATAGACAGTCATTATGTGTTGATATTACTAAAAGAGGGTGCATGCACCATGGCAGCAATGAAAAGTGGAGGCTATCCAAGCTATAAAAGCTTCCTTGACTAAATCCTCTTTAACCAGGTCCTTAATAGCCTCTTCTTTTCTTGTTTATGTATTTCCCTAGGTTGTCTAGTACAGTTTTTGTATCAGGCGTTGGCTTAGACACCTCCAATGATACTTAGGGTAGTACCACAGCTGCAAGATTTGTAAACCTGTGTAACGATTGGTAAACTTTTGCTCTTAATGACTTCAGCGTTATTCTTTCGTAAACTTTGTAACTCGTTGGTGTCGTTGGTGCCTGGAAGATGCTGATGTTTCTTCCAAGGTAATGAAAAATGTGCTTGAGGAGTTGCAATAAAGGTTGTCGTTGGACCCACAAACTCGAGACAATTGCGGAGATGAACGAAACATAATAATCAATCAAATACCACACGGGATCCTCCGTTCTCTATATGGATGACCACGTAGAAAATGTGGTAGAGATTCCCATTATATTCATCTCTGTGACCAGACACTTGAACCTTATCAGTTGGTACAGTTTAAGAGGTGACTTCACTTTAATGAATGATATAAAATTGTACTTCAGGACTCCCGTGTGTCATTAGGTCCTCATGCTTGCAATTGTTGGTTTACAACTGTACAGCTTTACCTGTGAAGATGTCAGCCAAACCTCTGCCTCCTCATAGTCCTGGTCTTGTCGATACCTTTCCTTGCATTAACACGACTATCAACGTCATTTGAGATGAAAAGGAGCATATTTTGCTTGCAATCGCCGGGTAAAATACTGTCAAAGTTAAGGTCACTGTAATTTTTATTGCAAACAAACTTGACAGCCTTGATATAATAAAACTACCTTTATCACAGTCTTTACTAAATGCCTATCTTGGTAATTGCTGCGTATCTGCAAAAACAACTTGTCTATTATCATTTTTTGCTCTTGTCCATTGACATAAATCATGAAGTGGCCCTTGAATAGTTTCAATTTTTCGAGGTCCATCTTCTTTAGTTCAAAATATGCAGCTGCAAGCATCAAGAGGGTTGAATATTTGCAAGGACGTGCCTAAGGGGGGATGTCTGTTCCTCTTTTTCTTCCTTTTACTCTGTTTGTTTTTGTCGTGTCATGTCTGATACAGGCCTAGAGGAATCTACAGTTGGCTGCTCCTTGCACTGCCATGGATGCTACCTGGCCTTGGTATTGTTATGCAGGTATTCCTTCACATTATTTTAGGACATCATCCACCAATTGCCATGTGCAGTTTTTCCACTCCTCCTTCCGGGGAGGCTTTGAATTTTAAGCTCTTCTTTTTGTATCCAATGGGTGAAATTTTACTAAAAAGCTTAGCTGAGACAAATCTACTGTCGTTTTTGACACGCTCGCCAGAGAATTTCGTCGCTGTAAAGTTCGCACGTGTAAGAAATGACCAACATCCGTTGGTAAAACCACATCTCTGTTGCATGTATATCTCGTTTCGTCTTTGCAAAAAATGTCCAAGACGTACAGCAATACAACTGTAGTTGGCCAGACAAAGCAAATCAAGAGACGCGCCATGACATTTATAGACTATTTTAATATTTTGATACTATTTTCATCTTATTAAAGGCATCATCAACTAAGGTGATGCCCTGTAAGTCTCTCTTTCACATTTCTAAGCTACCATAGAAGCTATTAAAAAGGATAACGCATGTTCGATTGTTGTCATTTTTTGTATGTATTGTACTGTGAGAGACATGTTTCTGTCACAATGCACGATTCTCTATTGAGTCACCTATTGTTATATTATTGTAGAAATCTAGTGGCACTGGCAACGAAGTCAGTTCTCTGAAACCTTTTTGATAAGAGGGGGTTCGAAATCATAAGACATCAGCGCAACTCACCTATCTCTATTGGTAGAGCCAGCGCCGAGGACGTGTTACGCAACTGGTTAGAATCCCAATGGTGACATACTTCTCTGGGCTGCAATGCAGATGTCCACTGGTGAAGGACTGGAGGTTTATGTGGTGACTAAATAAATAAAATGTTATCAGCGGAATTCACCTAGCTCGGCAGGTAGAGTGCATACCCCGAATGCGTCAGTCTCGGGTTCGAATCCCGTTGCTGACATACTTCTCTGTTTCTCTGGCGTCCTTTAAGCTGATGATTTCAAGTCCTCCCTTCTTAATTTAAATGGGTTGTGGAAAGAATGATAGATCTGATGGCAGTACTTGGCAGTATGGTCAAGTCATAACACATAGACTGGCTTGTCTGCAGGACTACGAAAATGCAAGAAGCAGCCAAGAGATTCAACTGTTGTTTGTTAACATTATGCATGGTATATCCTGTCTTGACGAATTTTAGTTCACCAAACTTCCACCAACTTAAAGGAAATTTTTATCAAACATGGGCGTTTACGAAACCACATTGCGCAAAACTATTTGTATGATAACATGATGAAGTAGGGAGAATTTCAGTTGCCCGTATAGTATAAGAATTTTACGCCTTTGTGTAAAAGTTGAGAAAGTCTTTCTATTTACATCAGCCAGCTTGAAATATTTACTTTCCTGCTTTGAAAAGAAGACACCCTATGATCAGGTTGGTTTCTCTTGTTGGTTGCAGTTAGTGGAAATTTGGGGTTTAACAACGTAGAGTGAACACCTGGGGCAGAAAACAAATGCCAGATTGACAGCGAAGACTTACAAAAGTATACACCATCAACAAAGCTACTTTTTGATGAATAAACTCACTTCAGTACATCCATATAATCATCAAATACTGCTGTGGAACGGTATAAAGGTATGTAATGCGTGATGAGTGGTAGATGATGCGTGACCCATGATACTTGACCCGTGATGAGTGATCCGTGATACGTGATGCGTGATCCGCGATGCGTGATTTGCGATGCGTGATCCGCGATGCCTGATACGAGATACTTGATACGTGATGCGTGATGAGTGATCCGTGATACCTGATGCGTGACCCATGATACGTGATTTTTTACTCAAGGGTATGCGAATAGACGCTGTGCTACCAATTTTAGAATTTCACGAAATCCGTGACACATGAAGGTATTTTATTAAAAGTCAACTTTATACTAGTTATGACCTCTCGAACCAACAGACAGGAGTTCAGATTCACATACTTAATTCCTGACTTCTCTTGGATCGCCTCTACTTTGATTCTTCTTATCTAAGCGTCCTTTTGACAGCTGATAACAATGGATAGGTGATTGTAGACAAGTTAGATAACACATCATTGTAGTCTAAAAGGAAATGCTCAGCAAACTCTAGAATCCAAGATAAAATTTCCGTTTACAGAAGAGATCAGTGAGACAGCCCATTTTCTTATGACTTTTAGTTAGTCTTTTCCTATTGTCCTTTTGCTTCTCAGTTAAGGTTCATTTCTGCTATCCTCATCTGGCTCACACTAGACCTATACATCCTTTGCGAAAGTTTTCGCTTCCTGTTATGTGGTAGCTTTAGGCCGTTGCCAACAAATTTGACGTTTCTCACTCAATTTGCCTTGGTCCATGAAGTAATTCAGCAATTCATCCCCGCGCCTTTAAAAGCTAAGGGGCTGTTATTGGTATGATGTATGCGGTATGCAGTATGTGGAATGTGGTATGTAGCATTTTCAATCTGATGCGTTATTGAAGTTTTAAGATTATTGTCCACAGCTGAAATTTACTACATCGGGCTACCAGGGCAATCAGTCTAAAAGATCAACACTTGCTGAGCAAAATTCAAATAAGGATGTGTTACAGTTATTCTTTTCTAAGACAGGTCTCTCCCTCTTTTAATTCCCGCTTCCAAATAAAATCGCTTCATTGCGTAAACATTTGAACTAATTAAAATGTAGTGGAACAGGTGGTTTGAACGGGGTATTCAGCTAACTTGTTTCAGGCTGAAGCTTGAGGGAAAAGTGACAAGTCATTTTTCAGTCCGTGAGCAGCCTTCAGAGTTTCAAATTTTTCAAGATTGTTATCAAGAAGTAAAAACAGAGGTCCTATTACATATTTTTTCAATCTCTGTTTCATAGTAATGTTTAAAATTATGTTAGATACCTACTTTAACAACCTTTATTGCTTCTTCCTGGCCATCAAGTCTAATACCACCTGCACTAGGGCAATTAGTCTACAAAATCAACACTTGGGAAAGACTTTGAACTGAACTGTTACAAAAATTTTCTTAAACAATTTAAGGACTGAATAGCACCGTAGAAAATTGCTGTACGATGAGATCTCGTGTAGCGTGTAGCAACGATAGCTCTAGGGCGTGCCCTAGGCTTCAGGGTTGGACTCCAGACCGACCATTGCACAGTGAGATTTGTACGATTCTGGATAGAAGCACCGTGGTTGCAGCACTTGATGCAGATATTGTACTGTCTTGTGTAGCTTAATCTAAACTATCTGGTTCGGTGGAATCTTGGAGCAGGAAATAAGCAAACGATTCAACAGGCGCTATTGTCATCTTATAACAAAAATGATGAATTGTCGAAAGGAAACATTAGTGTAAAGAAATACATCGCAAGCAAACCTGATATTTTCAGAAAGGTTACATGACGTCCAACAATCTTTCTCGTCCTTTTCCTTCTCCTGAGAATGTATCTGCAATAGTATAGACTTTGGTCAGATCTGGAAACATCAGTCAATTTGATCGACGATGTGTACTTTCCTGTGCATTGTCCTGGGGTCGAAATACTTATCCTAGATGCATTTGCCAACGCCGAATCCTTATCATCGACTTTCTTGTACCACTCGACTTTAGTCAATATTAACGCCTTTCTGTTCAATGCGGAGATTACCTGGCGTCTTGGTTGGCAACAAATCTTAACACTGCTACCAACAAAGGCTTTCTTCTCTCTTCTGGCTCCTACATAAATATCAAAGATACAAAAGTAAAAATTTCAGATTAAACATTTGAATGAATATGTCTCTAGTTAAAACACACGATAAACATACCGGTGCCTCCGACACAGATTTGAAAAGGAAACCATGTATAGGGTGAAGCAGTGATGAAGATTAGAACACAAGGCCCAAATACTTCGTCCCCTACGCTGTTGGCGGCCATGCGAACTCTAGCGGTACTTGTTTGGTTCTTCACATATACGTTCCAGTTAACTGTAGGTTGAAAATATCAATGAGGACAAAATCCTGAAATCACCGGAATCAATCCATGGCCTCCGTCGTAGTGACGTAAAGTGGTTTACCACAACACCACGGCCCCTCGCCAAAGGGAGACAGAAAATGGGACGTTCCAGTTTATTTTGACTTTACTACTAGAGTAACATGCCAATGGCTCAAATACCTTGACTTTCCACTAAGCTTTAATTCACAGGGCCAACCGATGCAGGGAAAGGGAGCCAGGGCAGTACAGTTTCAACCCGTGATGCCTGTTTGGTCATTTATGCAACATTGTATGACTCTTACACTCTTTTAGTTTCGCTTGTAGAATTTTTAAGGCACCTGGAGCAACGTAGAGTTTCTGTGTTTTCCAAAGCTCTAGAAAACAAAGAAGCTCGTTTCATAACAAGAAGAAGTCACTTGGAAACAAATATCATTTGTGTGCAGATTACTGCGGATTGTAGTTCACTGGATGTTTGTGGACAGGTTATTCGGACTACTTCTGTGAGTAAGGTTTATATGGAGAAAATTTCAACCGAAAAGTGGTTAAACAATTTCTATGAAATGTGTCTACTTCATATTAAACAAGAATATGCTTTAATGGCTTACATTCAGTTAGCGGCAAAAATCACATGAGGGGCATGTCTTTTGAAAAAAAATTTGATATGAATTCTTCTGAAAATATTGACAACCGTTTCTGACGCTAATGCGGGACGATGGGCAATCAGCATTAGGTTAATGCAGAATAGAAGAGTTCCCATAAGCAACCATGAGCAGGGAGAAACTTCATCGATTCAATTCATATCCTGGCAGTTTAGAAATTAGATTAGACACAATTAGAAAATTGAACATCTCAGCCCAGATTATCCACCAGTTTTACCTGATGAAAATAGATGTTTATTAATCAAACGAAAAGAATGATATCTTTGCTGGAACTTACAAAGGGAAGAAAATAGGCCCGGAGGCTGAGACTAAGGTCTGTAGGGGTCCTCTTTTGCTCTCCTTCCTCCCCCCCCTCCCTCCACTTTGTCCCAACACAATCTCAAACGCTATCTGTGGTCTCTACCACGCAAAACGCAAAGTTGTATCAACATGTTCGCACCGTGTATACGGGCCTTTGCTTACTCGATGTTATGTAAATCTACCCATTCCTCTTGCTTATTGATGCCCCTTAGATATCATATTATATAAATGGTACATATTTTTGCCTTTTCCACTTCCCGTCTATCAGTTACCCGCCAGCACTTTTTCATCGATGCAGATGACCTTTGGTTAGATAAATTTTCACTTAAAACATCGCCAACAGTTAATGTGTTCTTATTGACAAAACCTGTCTCAGGTGAAGCCTCCTAAACAGCGAAGGTCGCCACAACACAGGTTTCGAGCGGCTGATAGTGTAACAGAATATCCTCATCCATAGCGTGAATATGTTAATTAAACTGTGAAAACGCAACAAAAGTAACTTAAAAGTGCAATGGATACTAAGGATAAGAAAACGAAATTGTTTTTTCCTTAAGAAATAACTTTAGGTATGACGCACAAGTTAGTGGGGTAGGGCGGTGGGGGGAAGGATGTTTCATGTTCCACAATAAGAGAATAGAAGACACAAAAAACACAGCAGATATACCCTTACAAAATCAATCCATTAACCGAGATTTAGTCTTTTACCCAAGCACAAATTACATATTGTTGTAGTACTCATTAAGATCTATCGGTTCATATAAATATCCGATATGTTACTGATATACCCCAACATTTCGAAGTCCGTCCTGTTCGGATAGATATATCTTAGGAATATTGAAAGAACCCCAAAGGTCTTTATTCTCTACATCAATATCAACAAGAGTAACGTAGAGCTATGGGCGAGATTTCAATACCATCTGCTTTAGATCTTAGTCATTGCTTGAGGCTCTATATGGGACTCATGCCGTACCGTTGACATTTCCCACTTCGAAACGTTATCTGGTTCCTTCATGATACAGATATTTTGCTTTATCGTCCGTGTATACACTCCATTTTCTCTCAAAGTTCATGGTTATATGTGCAATTCTTAAATCTTAAATACAGTTCATTACATTTAATGACACCTGGTAATAATTGGCAACTTGTAAGTAAATAGATTTTAAGAGTTGTTTCCTCGATACTTAAAAACTGGGAAAGGAGAGAGTTTGTACAGGTTATACAGTAACAGCCAGTCTGGCAAAAATGTTTCACCAGCTACAGTAAATTGTTGTTGCCCGCTTATTGAAACTGACCACCCCGTAAAATAGGGAGACTTGTTCTACTTATGGCTTTTCAAGGAGAGGGTAGCAACGAAAGGACTGAAACCAGAAAAAATATTATATTTAGGAGAAAAAAGCGGTTCATGTGAAGAAGATCCTGATGAGGTAAGATACATAAGTCAACTTTCCTCTCTGTTTTATGGTATCGTTTAGTCAATAAAATATCAAATACTTCATTTTGTGCAAAATATCACAATACACTGAAATCCGTGAAAGAAAAATTGATAAACAGTCTCCTGTAACAAGAAGATAAAGACTCTTACTGCAGCTAACCATTCTGATGGATCGAGATATTTATATCAAGCGAACACATAAATGAGTTAACGTTACACGTACCAGAACATCCACCGAATGCAAGCAAAATCCAAACCAGCAACGACTGAGGAATAGGCATTTTCCCGTTTGCCTATGTTTGCCTCGCAAAGTACCCACTGAGTTTGCCCCAAATAAAACCTACATAAACCTCTCTCACTTTTTGGCTGTCTTATATTATCGACATTTTAAAGTCTCAGATTTCCAACTTCTTCCGTTTTGATTGTTTGTGGAAGTGCGTTGGAAAGGAAGTGGTATTGTATCCACAACGAGTTGCCGCAAGACAACGTCAGGGCAGATTGTTCCAGCAGCTTGCCCCTTGCGTTGACGTCACATCTGGTTGACAACGGTCGCTAAGGAGACCTGGTGGAGGACTACACAAACAACCATCGCTATGGCTTCTGTTAGGAATGGCAAGACTTCTACCTCTACCTCGAAAGGGGAAAGACCCGCAAAGCGCAGTTTTTTACTTAGAGATTTTAACTGCTTAGGCTCTGTGTCTGTGACCACAGAGTAAGAATATACAGAGACTCCACATCGGGGCGGTCCCTCTGATGTCAACAGTTCTGTTATTTTTTATCTCC
>JAAAKL020005798.1:0-18821 GCA_010016065.2 Carybdea cf. marsupialis auct. non (Linnaeus, 1758)
CGAGTATAGCATCCGTCTAAACGGCGCTGTTGTTTTGCCGAAAGAGTCCAAGTTTCAGATCCATAGAGTAAGATTGGCTCAATAAGTACGCGAAAAACTTTGATTTTGATCTTACGGTCAAGACTGGATTTACAGATCTTGTCCATTTTGTTACAAGTAGTCCATGCTATAGCATAGATAACATTTAAAGGTCATAACCTAATCTTAGAATGCTTAGGTTAGTGACGGAAACTACAAGAGTTGTTCATTCGCACAAATTTTTCCTATTCTTACGACAGCAATTTGGCTTCAAACTTAATAGAGGACATAAATATCACTTTCTTCCTTCGAGAATATTTGAAAGAAATGCTCTCTTCTTTTATGTTCAATTGAGTTCGCGTTATTCGCAGACTTTAACTCGAATGGTAAACTATCATACATTGATAGTTTAAGATACACAAAACTTTCTGGTCCGCATTAAATCTCCAAAGTTGTTTATAAACAGACCTTGGAGTGGCTTGGTCATATCTTCTTTGTTATCGGCCTATGATCGGAAAGTAGTCTAAGTTCTAGTTGGGCGTCGACAGACACGTGACGTGATGTCAACAGACATGCTTTTTAAGTCAGTTTAGCCTAAGGATTTTGGTAGAATTGTGGATTTAAAGAAAGGAGTATAGAGTGTGGACGACTTCGCTGGAAGTCGAATCGTTGTATCTTTCTTAATTATTAGTGTTAATAAATATTCGATCAGAGGAAACTCCGTCTATTTTTTGCGTTTGTTTAGCGACAGTTTCAACTTATAAATCAGCCTACTCTTGACGCCAGTGCTTGCCTTTCTTCGCCTCGTTCCAGGATGACTTACAATATGAAAATAGGGAGGCTGTCAATTCACACAATAAGAAACACTAATTTTAGTAGCAAAAAACGCTCATTAAAGCTGAGTAAATGTCTCAATGATAAAAGATTTCATATGTTGATTCAACCTTGTGGCAGATATTTCTCCACGCTATTATGTTTTACTGAATTGAACTAAATCAGCTAACATCTGTTATTTTTCTTTATTAAGACCCAAAGACAAGGAACGAAACTTGTTGATGTCCTTAATTTCATTTCGATTGAATGTGTAATATAGCCGAATACAAGGTCATGCAAACATGGGCCAGGTGAACGCACAATGATCTTTGAGAAGACGTTAACTTGACTATAGAGTGTCATCATATTACGTTCAATTAAAACTAGACATTGGTTGCTCATTGATGTAGAGTGCTTTGATGAGAACATCTTAAATACCGCACTCTTCGCAAGTTGAAGTCTCTGGATGAAAATGGCATGTTTGGACAAGTGATTTGTCCGCATAGTTGAGAACTGTCGGGCGGCAGGGACGTCATTCAAACAGGGTCCTTCGTACGTTTCTTCAGCTGTTTTGATCAAAGAAGCCACTTTTCCAACATAAAAGCCTATTAATATGAATCAGGTTATGATGAGTTTCTTTCCATTACTCCTAAAAAGGGGCATTTTAATTCAGAGGGCACAACTTTGTGGCCTGGATTTTTGATTCAGTTATTCAAGCATATTTAAAATTGACAGGTTCAGTTCCGATTTTTCTTTCGCAAAATAACTGAACACTAGTACCTCGGACATAAACTGTCTATTTTTGGCGACAATAGTGCTATCTTTTGCCCGAATCTTGGATTTTTAAACAATTGGTCACAGTGCCCCAACCGGTGCAGTCCTGCCCCTTAGGCCTATGCTCCTTAATTCATACTTGTTTTCACTCAGGTGTTTTTGTTTTTACTGCCACCATTTTCATGTTCACAATTCTTGGCAAACGTTGAGGAAAATTGCACCATGAATTTCTGACGGATATGCGCAGTAACTCAGTTTCATGCTTACACTGATAGCATCATATGATTTTGTAGGAGTTAGGAGCTGCTTTTAGTAACTGAGTCTGTTACAGTACGTTGCAAGCGTTGATGACAGCAGATCGTGTAAGCCAGTATCTAAAAAAATTTAAAAGTTATGCAATCACCAACAGTGTTCGGTGGGCACTTGTAGGTGATCTTGCCGTAGAGAGCATACTGTCATGAGACTACGGGTAGAAACAGTACCACGGTCCTCCTCTGATGATCCTACGACACACTGAATACAACCACGGAGCTGCTGACTCGAAATTATTGGGAGCGTCACCGTCTTTATCTGTTCTTATTTTAACAGAAACAGTTGCTATTGTTATTACCGTCCATATTGTTAGTATTTGACATCGCCAATACTATCGGCCTTTTGTGTATTTTGTCCTTTTGTATCATGAGATTCCAAGCTATTTGCAACAAAATTGTCCAAAAGGTTTATTAAGAAACGTCAACCGAGATTGTTCTCTCACACAAGTATGAAGTTCAGTGTCCGCGGACTACAACTATAACCGAACACCTTCAAGACTTGTATTCTAGATTCTTTCAAATTTAAATAAAATTTGATCGTTGGGAATTCCCCATCTTCTATTCTTCTAAGTGCTCTACTATCAAAGCCGTTCAAAGGCGATCCTGTGGAGTCGTTCAAAGGCGATCCTGCGATCTTGAGGAGTGCCTCTATCTCAAGCGGAGCAGCTCGCTGCCGATCGTCAGCACGGTGCTCGAGGATTAGTAGGTGAGTGAATGCCCCATCCATAAACTTGGAGAAAGAAAGGCAGCGTTCGGTTATAGAAGGCTTAGAGACCGAGCATGTACCGATTGAATTTGAGAACGAAGCTGCCCAACCAAATTGTCTAAACAATCCCAAAATTGATGCAGAGTTACTAAATTGCCCCTGAACGAAGATTGTATCGAACTATTTAGTAATCTTAAAAGCTATCAAAAGTATCTCAATGATATCTAATGCAATAAAAAAAAGCAAATCAAAACAAAAACCCGTTAAGAGAAAATATCTCTTTTGGTATAAATTTTTGGGCGTGGTTCTTGGTGCAACTTTGTTGTTAAATGTATCACCTCTATAAAGTTATCTCCATCATCTCCTCTGAAGTCCTCTCTATTTCTGGAAACTCGCGTTAAGTTTAAAAATCCAACTTTGAAGAGATGCTAAAGATATAGACAAGTACGTCTCGAACGGGATTCGAACCCGTGGCCTACACATTCGCAGTGTGCGCTCTACTAACTGGGTGACTCTCGATGATGACATATTCTAGTTCTCCCGTTGCCACATTAGCTCCTAATCCTCCAGCAGTGGACATCTACATCCGGCCCTACGCAAGTTTGGAGATTAGCCATCCGGTCCATTATCCAGTCTAAAGCCGGTTGAAAGTTTCAAAGTGTATGCAAAATTAAACACATTTCAAAAATCTGCCTCTCTAACACTCCCACTATGCATGTGCACGGCCAGTCCGTAAGAAAGCAAGAAAACCATGCCTTGAAGACGAATAATTTTGTCTTTACCTTAGAGCTTTGCATTAAGGGATAGTAAGTTGGGTAGAATTGTTCACTCCAAGTTCTGATTGTTAGAATTCAGATTAATTATGCGCCAACCATTATGAGGCTATGTCAGGACTACGAGGTCAAGACGTCAATCCCACGTGGTATACTTAGGAGTCAGTTATACAATTCAAGTGATTGATCGTTTTGTATTGTTGTAAGGAAGTCGGTTGGGTCTAATCATCTCAAAGTAAAATACATTGAAGTTTATAAAATATGATCAAACTATACGTTTATATGATCCTGAACTCCTCGCGACTGGGCGAAATTTATCACTAATTACCATTTATTCCAAACTTGCTTCTTAATATCGCCAGAGTTGTAGAAGTTATTTATTAGACCCTCATATCACATTCTGGCATCTTCAAAAGCTATTCGGAAATTTCTTTTATTAAAAAAGGAATTGGATATTGGACCATACACATCCAGACTCGACTTAAAGTTTTTCCAGGTTATTATTATTTCCAAGTAATGTTTTTGAAAATAATTCATTAAAACGTGTTTGGAATGCGTTTAATGTACAAAGAGACTATCTTTCCCTCTAAATTTGCATAATTGGCCCCATCGTTCAAAATCATGCTTCCCCAGCTCCCTCCTCAAAAATATCAGGCTAAATCACTAGCTGAAATGAAACAATCGGGTCATTGGAATGCACTTCTATAAGAGAATGTGTTTGTCTCTTATAATCGCGACTAACGAGCGCATAAATAGAACACGCTGTTACACCCGCATCGTGAACTAGTGTTAACCAAATGACTACGACCTAAGTTTGTTGATGTTGCTAAGAAATGTGTGTATTTCATATGTGAGTTACTAATGACATAAATACACACATACACACACACATATGTATACATATGTACATATATCGATTAATATATGTCCACACACAAGGTGAATGAATTAAGATTAGGAAGTGGTCTGGCAACTCTACGTAGAGATGTTGATTACTGCTATAAGTTGGGCTGAGTCATCTCACTTCCTTGTAATAGGTATCTTTTCCAAGTGCAAGCTTTATAGCGTAGTTACACTAGGCCAATTAACATGTCCTCTTCATGCCCACTTTCGATATTTGATCTCTGTATCCATAGATTTTATAATATAGATGTCATAAAATCTATGCTGTATCTTAATCAAGAGACACTGGGGAAGGGAGTTTAAGGCACAGATTTCAAAATCTAAGGAGTATGGATTCCAGTCCTGCTGCCACTGACGCGTTTTTGTGGTCGCAAAAAGTCACTATACTCCACTCTCTTGATATGTGGGCAAGATGGCTACTGGTCACAACTTCTGGGGGCAAAACAAACCAAATGTCACATAGCCGTTTCGGTAAAAATGATAAAAAACTAATGATAGAATATCTTGTCACTTTTTATGGTTTATTGATTTTAGGAAAACCTGCAAGGGGTGGGTTTGAATAATTTAAGAGGTTCAAAATTTCGAAAAATCTATAAGCTTACCAGGTACACTTCAATTTAAGAAATTTGTTTGAAGTCAAATGAATATTTTGAAATAACAGTGAATTGAGACCAGTTATGGCCATCATTTTGCCGACAACACTTTTGTTAAAGTGTGAAAACGTTAAGAACATTTCATGTATTCGAATCGCAAATCGACAAATTCCGTAGAGAACAAAGGCAAAGATGGGTCTGCAGAAGAAGGAGACGGCTTAGGTTGATATACTTTCACACGGTAGCGGTTTGGAATAGGAGACGGTTACAAAGAGGGAGTTGCTCTATGAGCGGACAATACAAATTATAGGGAAGCACGTGCGGCTCAAGCGGGCTGAATGGTGTAGGGGGTAATCAAAAGAGAAGCCAACTTAGTGAAGCGTTCCCTTACTAGTACAGGAATTAAACAAAGGAACGTTTGATCATTGCTATGCTTTAACTTCTTTTAAAGACATCTGATTTACTGTGGAACAGAAAACAGTGTGATGTAAAAGTGAGAAAGCAATTACACCAAGAGCTACTTAGGTTGCTACTCTGGGTCTAGGGAAGCGAAATCGCCATTCAATGTAACGTCCTCAAGCAATAGAACTTTAACTAAACTTGCACGATGTAGAGTTACCAAGTCTCACTATTTAGTGGGGGTCAAACTTCGAGCTACACGAGGCCAAATTGTAGGCAAAACTTTGACTTCACCAATAACAGAACCAGAAGAGAATACATGTTGGCTAATTTGGATATCACAAGGCCTCCTAGTCAAAAGATGAGTTCTTGCCTTTCTAAGATATTTTTAATGGCGAAGGTTGCCCAAACGTCTTTGGACAGATATTGTACAATTCTAGACTGTACGATATGCACTTGAAAAATGATCATCTTGAGAATGTTGTTCTCTGTTGTTAAATTATGCCATGCAGGTTAGATTGTTAGAAAAAAAAGATAAAATACCTAAAATGAAGGCTTGTTTTTTTATTTTGAAGCACTTCGTTTGACCTTCTTGTTGACAAAATATCTAAACTAAACAGATTACACGATTTAAAGTTGACATAGGGACAGTGGTAAGGAAGAGTAACAGTTGAATACAAGTTAGAGCATTCAAAGTGTTGACACTTCATTACTGAGTAGATTGAAACTGATTAAAAACACTAACTGGTTGGATAGGTGCTGGCCTTTATGATTGTTATGATTCTACTGTCTTGTACGATTATCATCTCCGTATATAAGCCAAGTAGCCTCTCAATTTACGTGTAATACACTGGGTCTTACATTTCTGAACAGTTTAAATATTGCCCTGAGTTTCTATTGCAACTCTCAGAGCAGTAGATTTACTGTACAAGGGCCGCAGCGATGGAGGGCCATGGCCTACCTACTTCTCTTGTTAAAAAGATTTGAATGTATAATTTGTTGTGATCAGAAATACCCCGAGTCACTATTCATATGCTCTGACAGCCCAAAACTGATAGGCATATGCTGCGACAATCCAGCTTCAATACAAACTATAAGTAAACGGAAGCGACGGTGTTTGCAGTTAAATATTGCCACCTCACTTACTGGAACATGCTACAGCGCCTGCTGTAGTGCATAGAGACATGGGTAACCTTCACATAAGGTTGTCGGAGGGAGTATTCATTGCAAACTCACTGCCCATTTTACTTAAGCAAAAGGAAATAAGTTTTTATCTTGCCTTTATCCAATTTTTAAGTTTTAGGATGCTAGTTTTGGCTCATTGAGTGTTAGTGCCTTTCTTATGATTACGTGCCAGTAGTCCGTTATCATCAAAATCATCCTATAGTATTCTTCCTGTAATTTCTATGTTCTGTGACATAGATAGACCTACAGCGATAAGTCTCCATTCACTCATCAACGGGGTGTCAACACTCAACATTTTCCTTTCGACTGCTACTAAGTGAACTGTGAGATGTAAAATTTGTTTAGCTTAGGTGCCTTGTCCCGCGGAGAATTAAAAGAAAAGCTTCGACTTCTAAATTACAAAACCTCCACCATTGTAAGCATGGTTCAAAAGGAGGTCAAAAGTAGCCAAAAAGTCGCTTGAGACAAAACCAAAACGTTGAATCCAAAGTTCCCTTGCATTCCATTGCATCAGCATCGTTGTGGAAACGAGGTAAATAAAAAATGATGCTTAAATAACATTTCCTATATTTTTCTGTACTCTGCTTTTGACTGTGAAATCCGTTGAACTATACAGACCTATAGCTCAAGACCTTGCCCTTACTCTCTTACCTGAGTCTAAGGCTGCTGCTATCTATAAATCTTTGAAATGGATCCTAGTATGTTTATTGGAGATACAGTTCAACTGGATTGTGGAGATGATGGTGTTTACGTCGGCAAAGTGAAGTCTGTGAATCCGTCTGAACAAACAATAACCATCTACGATGGTAAGTTAGTCGCCTTTTCTTTTGCAATTAAGTTCACAGTTCGGAAGTTCATTGTTTTTACAAAGTTATCGCCATATTTTTATATTTATTTAGCGTAACATGTACTGTTCTTGTCTGAGAGTTTCTCATATAATGATGTATATGAATATGGTGGACTCCAATTTTCCTAGATCAGACGTTTTCTAGTACTTGAAATTGGAACCCATCATATTTTATAGTGGTCATATTGTACAGAGGCTTTTGCGTTATATTGTTAACGAGTACCTGCAGCCAAAATTTCAAGCAAGCAATCTGGCCGAGAAGAACCTCCATAATAACTACTGTCATCTCTGCAATCGCGACTGGTGTCACGTCACCGTCATGGGAGTTATTTTTGCACGTCTATTCAAAGTCATATTATATCTTTGAATGTAAGCTCTTTAGTTATATATATATATTTATATATAAGCATGTGTTTTTTAGCGAAATTTAAGATTCACAAGAGCCTAGGGAGTTGTGATGAAAAGCCATCTAGGGAAAGCAATGAATTACCTCAAAGAGAACCTTATTCATCAACTTCAAGTAACAATTTCTGCAACCAAGTCTCAAAAATGCCCAAATGTTTAATTTTCATTGCTAGCACTTGGATTGGTATTAACCTATGGTAAATGAAATGCCTATTCTGTTTATTTTAAATCAATAATAGTTGCTATAAAAGTGATGTGTTTTTGTAGCTGATACGTATTTTCAAACATATGAGATGTGTAGGGTATACATTAATCAAAATGCTTGAATAAGGTATACAGATAGGGTTTTCTATAACCCCTGCTATGTTGTTAAAACATTTACTTGCTTTACAGTGCTGTATGTTTTCAATAATATGGCAGTGTTAGCCATGGTGGTAGTAGGCAAAAACTGTAGCGTATCCCTTCTACCCAAGTTGCCCTTATGATCAAAGTGATGATGATTATGATGTTAACAATTTTTTTCAGAGTTAATGACTTTGAATCACTTTCTTGTTATATGTTCTTGTTTTTAAGTTCTTTTCCATTTCCCTCCCCCTGCTAGTGATTCAGCCTTTTTTTCATCTTCTGTATATTTTCAGCAGACAACCATGTTCTGTTACTGTGCTTGCATTTTGCTATTTGCATTAATGCCAAATGTGAATCAAGAGAGTAGTAGGCTGTCTGAGCTTTGTTGTATCAGGGTTGAAGCACAAGCATCATGCAATCAGCTTTACCAAGCTGTGGTACCAAGGGCTCTTCCTAATCAAGCAGAGCGTAGACATTATTGTGATCCAGTGAAGGTATTTGTTATGTAACTAAAAGATAGCACTGTGTTACCACAATGTATCATGGATAGTCTGCTTTTTAAAAAATTGGTTTTTTTCTGAAATAAGCATACAGCTCCACTTGTTGATATAAGCCTAATTTGAAACAAAGTTATATATAACCACAATGATTTTAATTCATTTGAACAGCAATAACTATCAAATTTTGCCTGGGCATACATTGAGAACTGTAGTTATTTCTGACTATCATAGTCGTATAGTCCAAAAAGTGGCAAATTGCAACAATGGCCACCTTTAAGTTTGGAATTGTTTACTGGAAAAACTGTTTCACATAGATTTATTATGCTATTTCTAGCCTTTTGAATGTCTTGTTTTAGTTTCCATTAACGATAGGCAATGGCCTGTTTCAGACGTCACAATCAGAGGTGAACATGTCAAAGACTTGAAGCTATTACAAAAAGCTAAGGAGGTAAGGTTGTATTCATAACTATTGGTTTTGAAGACTACGTTTCAATGCTAAATCAGTTTGGGTTGAGAAATAAAACTCAGCTCAATGCCAGTTTTAAGCCCAGATAAATAAGGAGGGTTGCCCATTTTTAAGGGTATAAAAATCATGCACAACTACATGCTAGATGCTTCCACATAAAATGGCCCTCACTCCCTGGCAGCACTTAAGTGGGCAGGGGGTGCAAAGAGTCCCATGTGGAATGTGCATGCTAACAAAAGAAGAGCTTTAGGAGGAATCATGTTCTACACAGTATGTATTGCAACATTAACAGACAGAGAGATTGTGGAGATTCTGGACAAGAGGAGGGTAGACATTTGCTGTACCCAGTAGGTGTGGGTCAGGAATTAAGGATGTAGATCCTTTGGCACAGATGACCAGAAGTATAAATTTTGATACTGAGGACCTGAGAATGGATTTGGTGGTGTTGGAATAATGACCATGTCTAACATTGCAGAAAATGTACTGGATGTTGACAGGTAGAGAGACAGGATAATGACTGCAAGATCATTCTTGGTAAGACTACTTGATGCATTTCCTCCTTTTATGCCCTCCCAAAGACAGGACCACCAGTCCCAGAAAAGAAAGAGTTCTGGACTAAACTAGAGGATGAAATGAGAAAAGCCCCTGTAGCCAATTTAACTAGCCTACAAAGATGAAGAAGACAGGGAAATATATAGCAGGATGCAAATAGAACAGTACAAAGAGCTAAGTCTGCAGCATAGAGGGAGTGCTCTGCAAATCTAGTGGGAGCTGAGGAAAAGGACAGAATGTTTCAAGTTGCAGCACAAGTGAGGAAGAGAAAGAAAGATGTGGTTGATACAAGCCTCATAAAGGATGTAAATGGAAACATCTTTGTCAAGAGATGGAGGAGTTACTTTGAACAGCTGTCAAATACTGAATTTGAAACCAAGATATAAGAGGTGACTTGAGTACAGGGTCCAGTGAAAGAGATTTCACTTGATGAGGTGCAGCTGGTATTGAAGTCTATGAAGAGCAGAAAAGTGGTAGGACCATCAGGAGTGACAAGTGTAATGATCAAGTTCACTGAAGAAACTGTAGCGAAGGAACTTTTCAGTTTATTCCAGAATATATTTGATTGTGGGTGGAACCCAGAGGAGAAGCAGAGAAGTCTGAAATTGCCACTGAAACAAACAAAGGGAGATCCTTTTGAGTGTTGCCAACACAGAGGACTGAGACTCATGGAGCATGACATGAATATTTATGAGAGGTTACTGGAAAGAAGACTGAGAAAAATCTGTGAAGATTGGTAAAAGTGCAGATATCAAGTAGAAAAGTCTACAATAGATGCAGTGTTCATTATCAAACAGCAGCAAGAGAAGTATACCAAGAAGAAGAGGAAAGTCTTCAAACCAAGTTGAAAGAGTTCAAGATAGACTTTGTAGTGCATCTGGGGTATACCTTGAGACTGTTACTCTTTGTGGTTGTCATGGAGGAGGCAAGGATAGGATGCATAGAAGAAGACCCCTTGAAACATTCTTCTACTGATTATCTGGTACCCACTGTGGAAAGCAAGGAGTAAGTGATTAGTGGATGTGATAGTATGGTAGAGGTTAGAACAAAAGCCTATGACATATGTTAATAAACAAACGTACAGATACTTTCATTATCACTGCAACCATGCATTAGACCACATGTACTTTCTCTTACCTTTTTGAGTAACCTAACATTCTGTAAATGTTTGTTCTTCCTATTATGCATTGTCAGGATATGACATCAACCAGTCAGAAACAGCATCATTACAGGGTATAATAGTTTGTTTGGATACTGTGGTCCCTTTTTATTTGAGATTTATTTGCTCAAATGGTGCAGATAGCTAACAGCAACTTGTATAGTGTCTTCCTGTCATACCTTGCTGTGCTTCTGCCCTTACATTATGGTCTCATCCCTAGCATTGTCTCTTCTGGTGATTTTCAGCATGGGGCATTTTGTGCTTTGCCGAACCACTGCCAGTATACCTTCATGTTCTTTTGTGAAGGGCCTGATTTTTGTCTGCTCCATAAATCATCATCTCGTTTCCTGGTATTATTATTCTTTCCACATACTTGTATCAATTTTTTCTTCCTCAAACCAAGAAGTGGACATATTTGTATGAGAGCTTTTTCCTAAATTAGACAATATCCACTTTTAACCATTTGCAGTTCGATGGGACTAAGGTATCACCATTCTAGAATTTTCTTCACAGGCTCTGGACATCGTTATCAAATTATTGAGTTTCTTCAAAATATATATAGAACCTTATGAGGAATGTTAATAATTATCATAAACTTATATTGTAGGCTTCTCTTCATATTTATTATCTACCTTTCTTGTGATACAAAGTAGATCCCCCTGTAAAAGTGATCATATCTCCTTTGTGGGTTGTGAGACCAACAAGAATCTGAGACATGGATGTATGATTTTCTCTTTGGTTTATTAAAGGAATCCAATATGTTTAGTGTAGCCACAAGCATAATCAATGGAAATGCCTATATTATTTCACTAATCCTGTCTGTCATGCACTTCGATGAATAGGTGGAGGCAGAAGATGCTGAAGAACAAGGAAAAAGAACTAGTGGAAACTCAACTGTAAGTGCTCATGCAGATATGTTTGTAGCTGAAGTGTTTGTAAAATCATGGATTATTAAGATTTTTTGCCCATTATTTTTAATTTGCCCTTTGCTTCTCATTTCATTTTTTGCTTCTGTCTTCATTATGTTGTTGCACATCAGAAATGTTTAACATCTCACACTTAATTAATCAATTCATCAACATATTACAAATTTATCAAACTTTACATCTGAAAGAAGCATATCATTCTCAGAAAGATCTTTGACACTCCTTATTTCTATTCTAACCCAAGTGTTTCTTTGTGGATTGGGTGTTTTCAGAAAGCTATTTGCCCAGCAAAGATAATTTTAACACAGCAAGAATCACAGGCTTCATAATACCTTAAAGCTTTTTCGTCCATTCTCATCAGAGGTATACATTGGACTAACTTACAAGTTTTTTCCTACGGATTAATTAAAAGAACGGAATGTATGTTTACAATGAGTCTCTTTTACAAATATGTTTACAAAGATAATTTTTACAAACTTTTTGTCTTTATATATGAGTTCAACTTGTAAAAATTTGAAACAAGTGGTTTATTATGTGTCAAGGGTCAGATGTGTTTGTTTCTTTGGTGCACTGCTGAAAAGTAACAAATAAGAGAGATCTATTCATGAAGACAGGCAACTTATAACCCTTCCTTAAACCAAACTATTGAGGAAAGAGAGAGCAAAATGTCCACTTTTGTCACATAATTTGACCTTCCTTGAGTAAAGTCAAGAATTGGAAATCATTGACCTTCTCTTAAATGCAGATGACAAAAAATGTTAAATTACTTACCATTACTTATTATTATCTATGATTGTGCCAAATATTCAGTCGGCAGTGCCTTGCTAACGACCCAATGATCCAGTTGACCCAATCCTGTCTAGAAAGGGGATTGGATCCACTTATGTCCATACAAGTTTGCATATGACCTTGATAAACAGAGTCTATCAGTTCTCAGTCTTCAATCATTTGACTGCACAGCCTTCGTGAAGTTGCCTAATGTAAGCCTGTACCTGGAAAACATGTTTAACCCTTTTACCATCAAATTTTCTTATTTTCTTGAGGTTGGACATTTTTGTCCTACAAGCATCCCACTCTACTAGATCCTTTTTCATATGCTTCCTCCAAGTCTTTCTTGACCAGAACCTCTGCCACCCTCCATCCACTTCCAGCCTCTCACCATTGTAAGCACCTCCAGCCCCTCACTATTGTAAGAACCTCCAGCCTCTAACCATTGTAAGCACCTCCAGCCTCTCACCATTGTAAGCATCTCCAGCCTCTCACCATTGTAAGCACCTCCAACCTCTCACCACTGTAAGCACCTCCAACCTCTCATCATTGTAAGCACCTCCAGCCTCTAACCATTGTAAGCACCTCCAGCCTCTCACCATTGTAAGCACCTCCAGCCTATCACCAATGTAAGCACCTCCAACCTCTCATCATTGTAAGCACCTCCAACCTCTCACTATTGTAAGCACCTCCAACCTCTCACTATTGTAAGCACCTCCAACCTCTCATCATTGTAAGCACCTCCAACCTCTCACCATTGTAAGCACCTCCAGTTTCTCACCACTGTAAGCACCGCCAACCTCTCACCATTGTAAGCACCTCCATCCTCTCACTATTGTAAGTACCTCCAGCCTCCCACCATTATAAGCACCTCCATCCTCTCACTATTGTAAACTCCTCAATACTCTCACCATTGTAGGCACCTTCAACCTCCCACCATGGTAAGCACCTCCAACCTCTGACCATTGTAAGCACCTCCAACCTCTGACCATTGTAAGCACCTCCAGCCTCTCGCCATTGTAAGCACCTCCAACCTCTCGCCATTGTAAGCAACTCCACCTCACCGCATTTCACATGACATTGGCCACTCTTTCAATCTTTTTGAAACTGTAACCAGTTCCACAACACAATACTTGCAAGCAAGACATTCAACTTTCAAATTTAGGAACAATACTAATAATCGTCAATTTGATAAAAGAAACAACTTGATCTCAAAATTTGTATTCTTGTTTATTTTGTGACAATAATACCCTCTGTATGTCAGCTGATGTTTACAAATCATATGATACTTGTCTCGCTTTTTTCTAGAATGATGGAATGAAACTGGCAGCCAAAGACTCTGGTGACCCTGATTACTATTATAAGAACAGAATACAAGTCACAAGTATGTTCCATGTTATTCTTAAACTAGACATTCGTACAATGGTTAAAATGATTAAGCAAACAAATCACCAAACCATTAGATGTTCATAAGTTAAAAGGTTACTGGTGTCAAAGTATGATATAAAGGAGAGAATTTTAAATGGGTTTTTAAAGAAACCTGAGAAATAGAAGCTATGCTACCACTGGGATCATTTCATAACTTATTTTTGATAATTCTTGCAGCTTTCAATGTTCCTTGGACAGATTCTTTGACCAAATGCAATCCTCCTATCATGACACATGGTGTGGAGAGGTTGGTCCCCAGCAGTGACATGTTTCTTATTTCTCTAGTATCTTACAAAATTGGTTTTTAGTTTCAGTTGTCAATTTCCGTACTCCAAGTATGTACAATACCAGAGACTTTATGTTTTCTTGATTTGGTGGAAGGATCAACTTCATTTCATTGTGTATGCACCGTTGCAGAGGTTGCAAAAAGATGCAGCATAAAGCAGCATAGTCAAATGTGCTGGACGCTTCAGGCAGACACTGTGACTCTGCAAAATTTTGGTTATTACCTGTGAAAGTGGTTTTCCGTATTTCAGACTCAGTACTCAGTTTCCTCCTGCCTGCAGTGTGTGCTTGAAGATCAGAAACTCTGTATGAAGGAAGGGTAACTCTACACCTTTTCTTGGCATCAGTTGCACTTTGTAGATTGAAAGAAAGAGAGGCAAAATGTTGGTGTTTGTAATGTGATTTGATCTTTGGAATAAGTGGTTGATATATCTAGACTCTCTTCTGTAATGCTCCCAACCATGATGACACCCTGATAGGAGAATTAAGCAAGATAAGCTCACTTTCCTTTGAGATCTTGTAACAGTTGTTACTGGGTGCTTAAACCTCAGCATTATGTGAGCTGTCACTTCACATTGTATTCCTTCCGTTAGTGTTCGAGCTTCAGTGTCTGTTTCGACACCTCCCCCTTTTATATGTATGATCAACTTGTATATTTATCATCAATTACCATATATTAATCATCATATATTACCTATCTCCTATAAATTTTTTAGTTATATAGTACCCATAATAGAATCTCGATTGATATTGACATATAGGTGCTCCACTATTCGATCAGCTGAGCAAGCTGCTTAGTGAGTTAGAGTGAAAGTGACTGAGTAGACCACAGTTACTTGTACCATTTGACGTGTTCTTCAAGCATGTTCAGCATGACTCATATGTGACAAGGCTGGCCATCCAGATACAGATACAATCCATGTAATGGGCTTCGCAAGCTTCCGCCTCCCCAATTTCCCTTACATAAACTGGATGGGCACCTTGACTATGTTCAGGAGCAGGTGTCAAAGCTTAACAGCGCTGGGATCATACTTGGGTCGGTAGTTTTTGAGGCAAGCTTTTTAGACCACACAGCCCCAAGCTCCACTTGTATAGTACTTATGTTTTTCCTATATATTACCTGATGTATAGGTACCTATATATTTTGTAAGTGTTTTGGAATGCAAATGAAGTACAAAGCTTCATAATTTCTGTCAAACAGACCAGAAACATCAACCAAGGACCCCAGAACAACAGCCGTTCAATTCTCGAAGAGGCACCACGAAATCCTCCAATGATGGATGGTATGACTCAAAAGGTAGTTTCAAAGGAAGAGATGAGCAGTGCTTTGGAAAAGAAGCGCATAGTCCAACGCTGCCAGATTTCGATTTTCAGGTAAATATTTCTGTGTCCTTTGATTGGAAACCTCTTACACAATAGATCACTCATGTTTCCCCCTTGATGATGATCATTAACCCCTAAAGCAACTATTTATGTGTCTAACTTTGGCTCATTATACCAATTATTGCGTGGGGAATTTTCACAGCAGGGTAGTTTTTTCTTGGAAATGTTTATTTAATTGTTATCTCAACTGATGGACTTAGAGAAAATGTGTCAGCTCTCCTATTGAATTTTATTTCACTCAGCATCATGATGATGCACTTACGAAGAGCCAGCTCAAAAATGCGTTTCGCAGAAGTAAGTAAATGGTCAGTGAAAGTCGAGTAATAGCCACTATTAACAAGATAAAAAGTGGCAGAGGATTTAACTATCATGAAACAGCACTAGGCAGAAAATTTAAAAATGCAACTGTCAACATTTGATAATCAAAGTGTCTAATAGCTATTAAACGTGCCCCTCAGTATGCGTAGAAATAGAGCCCGTATCAATGATAAATAGTTAACAGGCACAAGAGGGCAAGTAATGCCTAAAATATAGCTGTTACTATTTAAATGGTGGTTGTCATTAAATCTTTCTTTATAATTGAAAGCCAGACGTAAACTTTGATTAACTGCCTCATATGAGGAGGTGATTTGTAGCTATGGTGACCCATTGAGTGTTTACAAAACGGATGTTTATTTTATATATACCACATATTGGGAGATTCGAGTGCCTTGATGGTGGATGGCATGATCCTAACGTGTGCCTTAGGGGTGGGGGTGTGGTAATACTGTTGACAACATGTCGTTTATTTTGAGAGGCTGATCAACATTTATCATAATCAAAGAGTTGTCAACCGCGACATTGTGATACGTAAAGCTGTTCATAGTTGACCCATATCTTGCTTTTGTGAAATTTGTTTAGTTGTGTGTTTATGGTGTTGTAAAAATAGATACATGTTAAGTATAACGTTTTTACACGACTAACGTTTTGCAGCCGTGAAGTGAGTTATCTCAGTATTTGATCATCTTCGCAATGTTTTTTTAAATTCTAGAAAAGCCTTGCTCGATTCAACAAGCAAGCAATTTTCGAAGACATCAAAGTAAGCACAAAAGTTTGATAATAATCACCTTTCTCAGTCGATTAAATGTCTTCTATTTTTATTACATTATTTATTATCTTTATTAAGATACATATTCGACGTGGTTGTCTATAGTCGCATAGCCATTGATTTCAGTATTACTATTATTCAGGTGGGGGGAGGGTTTTTTTAAATGGAGTATTTAGGTACAAAAAATTACTTGTAGTAGTCCCATTCTCCGCTACAGAGCGTAGGGAATGTGGTTTGGTAAAGAATTGTATTGTAAGGTAGGTTGTTCAGTTCCTTTCCTTGTTGCTTTTACCCTTCCCAAGCGAATGTCATCTAACCATTTGTCACCCGTGTTCGCAGTAGGAGTATCTGGACTCCAACTGTCAACCCTCGGCTGATTAGAGCAGCTTTTTAGCGATTGTGGGAACTGGCCTCCACGTTATTGAGTTCCTTTAGTTATTTAATTTAACAAAGTTGTACGCGTTGAATGAGGGGGGTAAATGTAGGAGAATACGGTATCTTAAGTAAGTCTCTATACGTAGTACTGAGTATATCTATTGTGAAGGGTTTTCGGATGTACTGCTGGTGGTTTGCGAAGGGGTTGAAGCGGCTCGCGACCAGCAGGAGTATAGCACCGATCCAAGAGGTCACATTTCCTTATCCATGGAGGGTTGACCTGATTTGGCATTGGAAGAGATAATCTTAAAGAGATACAATATATTAACTGAAGGTCTTAAATCTTTCTTTATCGTAGAACTGTAAATCATCAGATAAAAATACGTTACTTTAGTTAAAAGGGTTGGCCTTTCGTCCTCACTAGGCACGAATTATTATGCAATCAGGACTCATGAATCAAAGGAGCCGACATGAAATCTAGTGCCTGTTTTATTGTGTACCATACTATGTTTTTCATCTCGAGTTAAGCATTTGCCTCATGTCGAAAGTCTAAACACTATCTATTTTGACTCTTTCTCGCGTTCACGACTTCCCTCTTTAATAAACAGGAAACGATGCTGTCTGGTGATCCCAATCAGCCCGTCGTCATCAATAACTTACGAGGGAACGAAAACGTCCTTGAAAGTGAACCAGTCTCGCTTCGGCAGAGTAAGTTGTACCCACTTATGATTATCTGCAGACGATAAACTGATAGCTTAACACATGATAGTCTGTTTCCTTAATTAATTTTATTTTATCTTCTTATCACTATGTATATACCTGTTGCATTTACCAGACTTTTTTGTCCTCAGCTGCGACTAGTTACTTTTCAAGAGGTATTGCCCTCAAGCTGCTGGAAGGGAGTGAGCATCTGGTAGCGACGATACTGGAAGGGAGTGAGCATCTGCTAGTGACGATACTGGAAGGGAGTGAGCATCTGCTAGTGACGATACCGGAAGGGAGTGAGCATCTGCTAGTGACGATACTGGAAGGGAGTAAGCATCTGATAGTGACGATGCTGGAAGGGAGTGAGCATCTGATAGCCACGATACTTGCACCTGGAAAATAATGTTATATGTTATATGGGCTCTGTCTCTACGGGTCGTAGGTATGTAGATCGTAGATATGTAGGTCGTAGGTATGTAGGTCGTAGGTATGTAGGTCGTAGATATGTAAGTATGTAGGTCGTAGGTATTTAGGTCGTAGGTATGTAGGTATTTTGGTCGTAGGTATGTAGGTATTTTGGTCGTAGGTATTTTCGTCGTAGGCATGTAGGTATGTAGGTCGCAGGTATTTAGGTCTTAGATATGTAGGTATGTAGATCGTAGGTATGTAGGTCGTAGATATGTAGGCATATAAGTCGTAGGGATGTGTAGTGTTACTTCGATGGCGATCATCAGTTTTCTTTTGTAAGGATTATTATCTTAACATTTGGCAACGCCCTTAACCCCAAACTTTCGTCCCAAAAAACATGACCATGTACAAGGTGTAAGGCAAAATGATCACAGGTAACAAAAGAATTGTAAAGATAATGACTTTTTAACATCGAATATCCAGGACTTATTCCAACTGTGTAAAACTAGAGAAGGTATTGAGGAAGCCCTGTTAATATGACCCATTTTATTACATTATTAACTTGGCTTAAGTAGCAAGGTTTTGATGACCATATTTTAATTTTGGAAGAGGGTATTCCGAAGGCTGTTCGAGATAGCATTCGCTTATTTAGACTGATTATCTACGTACTAAACACAATATATGTTGGCGAACATTTGACTTGCTTT
>JAAAKL020005799.1:0-18821 GCA_010016065.2 Carybdea cf. marsupialis auct. non (Linnaeus, 1758)
TACACGTTATTTCCAAAGAAGAGACGAATAGAAAGTTCTGTTTCGTAAACCTGGAATTCCTTGTTTGAGTTGCCTTTGACGAATATTTATCTGGAGACCACGAAACTCCTCTCAACAAGCAAGTGCGACTTGAGAGGCAGCCACAATCCCTGTTGCACTATTGGTAAGAATGGTCGATGGTCGTAGTTGAGATTGATGCCCCTTTCCCAACACCGAGATATCAGCTTTCAAAATTTTTAAATCCCCCTAATAAAACCTTCTTATTTGATGCTGGTTCCTTACGAAAGGATATAAGGAATATTGACAGAGTTTTGACCAGATATTTTGACTATCAAACGCCTCTAGTTTAAACACTACATACACTACAGGTCTGGCATTTTGGGATACAGCCTATTCCACGGTTGCCTTTAGATATCTTGAGCCAAATATTGCTATTTCTAAAACTTTTGATTTGTGACAGCATCACTTTCCCTCCACATAGATAAAAGAGAACTAGTGAACCCAATCAAACATTCTAAAGATTAACCCTTTTTTCTATATAAAACTGTTGGGGCGATACACGAGTGATTCTCCGAGGTCCATTTCCATAATTTGCATCTGTCTACGTGGAAATGAATTTTCTGAAGGTCGGTTTGTGGAACCATGGCGACCGGATTTAGATCTTCATCTGCTCTGCACCGTGGTCATTCTTGCTAAAACTTTAATCAAATCAAAGTCGACAATTATATGCTTAAATGTTTAGATTGATCAAAAAGGTATGAGTCATACAGGGTGTAAGAGACGCTCTACTTATAAAAGTAATACCAGATATATGCGGACTCGTAAGACCTCCCTTGATTTTCTTCCTGGTATAAATCCGCATAAGGGTACATCAAAGATTTAAGTACTCCCGAAGTGTTGAATTTGCGCTGAATATTGGAAAACCATAAATAGGGCCAGCTGCATACCCAGCACGAAAACATCAAACCCAGTCTGATGGGCCACTGAAAATGTTCATAGTGACCACTGCATTAATTCGAGTTCCTTAACTTCAATGTCGAACTCGAGGTCCTTCGAAAAAACTAAGTTCACGCTCAAAAACGTGCCTTAATGACGGCGGTTGCTTAAAAATGTGCTGATTTGCTTACATAGTTTACTAACTTTAAAAAATTGTTAATAGTTTCTCTTTAAATCAGGCGCTTATTCAAGGGACGAAAAGTCTATGGTAGCTATTTAGAGTAGGTGCATATTCGAGGAACGCGCTTATTCAAGAAAATACGGTCCGAAACATTTGCATAAAAACATTTTTACGGTCGAATGTAGTCGGAGGTGACATAGGTACTCCCCATTTAATAGTTGCCACGTCAATTCCATCAGGAGTACACTAAAATCCTGCATTACTAGCACTCGTCACACCTACCCCATAAGAAAGGGCTAGTGTCGATATCTTTGGTCAGTTGTCAAATAAATAGGTACAATCCATAATATACAGAATTCAAAAAAACATGCAGGCCATTTCTTTCAGCCATCCAGTGAAGCAACTCCACCATTCCCTACTAACTTGACTTCTTGAAAGTTGTTGCTGGCAACATCTACTGCCCCTTACATTAAGACAACAAACAATGAACTCTCGATACGTCTAACCCCCAGTAGACGGGGGGAAATCAAAATAGGGAAAATTCAAAGTATCAAAAGTTGACATGTTTGAAGGAGTAAAGGATTCTGTCTAAAATGGAGCCAAGATCGAGATGCCCATTGCATGTGTTATGTTATGGTACTACATGTGATTCTTTCTTAAGACTGATTTCCTCTTCCCGTGCTCACTAACGCTTGTCCTAAAACTAACTACCAATCGAATATAAAAATGTCTAGAAAATATCCTACACTAGTTCAGAGTTAGCCTTGGCCTCGTTCTCGACTCGAATTTGGGAACAGTTTCATAACTCCCCCATGAGTGCAATCACCGTCTTAATAAATCCAAGATAATAATCATTTCCCGGGTGGGGAAACGTGCCACACTGGGTAAATGCTATGACCCACTACCAATAATGAAATAAGTACCGCATATTCCATACCAGGTGAAAACGGAAACTTTTTCGTGAGAAATTAGGGGGGAGGCTTTGGAAAGATTTAAAGTGATAATTTTTGGTTGTACCCATATTCAATAACTACTTGATAATTGAACTTAATATGCGACAACCGGACGGTGTGAGGGCAAATTGCAAAAGCAAATACTTATACAAAATCAGACGCTACCCGATGCCTCATAGGGTGTGTTTGAGAGTGAAGGATTTGATGCAAACGCTACATTTTACATGGGGGCTTATTCAAGGGTAAACTAAGGCTTCATCAAGGGTTTATCGCAGTCACTAACACAAATTGAGCTATGTATCAAAGTAACCTCCTCATCCAAATCCAATTTGCTATCTTTAGGCCCACTAAGATAGCAGATAAGTATCGCTTATACCCTGATGAGCTGTACTGGTAACTTTCAGGGCACACGAATGCACCCTTCACCCCCTCCCCAAATACGCACCACTAATATCGTACTTCTTAACCTCCCCGCCCCCTACTCACCCCCATGATAACAAGCTTAACTAAAGAAGATCTATGAACCAAATCTGCTTTAATAATTATCTCTGATGAGAATATACTTAATATCTAAGACCCCCCGAATACACTCCACTAATGTCCTATTTGTTAACCTCCCCGCGCCCTACTCACCCCCATGAAAACAAGATTAACTAAAGGAGATCTATGAACCAAATCTGTTAGAAATATTTATCTCTGATGAGAATGTATTTATCATGTAAGACCCCTCCCCCCGAACACACACCACTAATGTCCAATTGGTCAACCTCCCCGCCCCCTACTCACCCCCACGATAACACGCTAAACTAAAGGAGGTTTAAATAAGCGTAAGAAGTGTTGATGTCTGCTTTAATATTTAACTCAGATGAGAATATGCAAAACATCAAAGACTACTCCCCCTCCCCCTCCCCCTTCCCACACTTCTCTACTTACAGTGACTGTATTTTGTACGAGAACCCACCCTCTGATTAGCAGGGATGGCTTCTCCGCGCTTGATGTTACAAAGAAATCACTTGACAAATAAAAATGGTGGTCAAGACCGACATTCAAGTTCGACAAAGATATCCATTTTGGCATTATTGCATAGGCTATTTCTGATAAATTGACAAAAGATTGTCAGTCTTCACTGAGCGGTAAAGGAAATGACTGGCAGATAAATAATCAGCAGGTATGTTTATTTACTGTAAAACTGTATAATCCTACGAATATAAGGAGTTCGTGTTACAACCAAAGCACCTGGGCATAAATATACCATTTTAGAATGTAAAGAGCGAAGTTACTGTGTGCGCATGCGCAAACGACACAGTATAACGAATTCTTAAAAAAGCGCAGTTCTGCATTTCCTACCTACAAGGTAACGAAGAACATCAATTTCGTTCATTAGAAGATGTAATGTACATAGATTATGGGTTTTAAGGCATAATATACTAGATAATGATGTCCCATATTAATACTAGTTAATGAAATCAACTATCTTTTGCAAACGGCTTACCATCGTCAAGACCGTACTTACCAGGATCATTTCTAAAGTACGTTCAACACTTTGGTTCTCTACCAAAGACAACATCCAAAACCACGATGATGCAGAGAAACACCCTATCCCGAGCGGGAAGCAGTCAAGGGTCCAAGCCTGTCTTGGAACCTTGTCATTGATGACCGTTCCAGTGCAGACATTGCGACTGCACTGGAGGGATAGGGTGCACTCTGAGTGGTAGAGATCAATATGTCAATAAAAGAAATGTTTAAGTATGACAGTTCTGCCGCTGATTGTCACAATTACGGTGTTCAAGTAACCCCCGTAAAACTATGTATACTGGAATGGCACAAGCTTTACTTTCGCAGATAACATTCCGTATATCCTCCTTTGCCCCCCATGGTTATCTAGTGCAGACTTACTGTTAGCAATTAACCACTTTCGTAGCCGGTTTTAGGCGGGTGCCAGCTATACCGTGGCACAGGGCTCCACACCTACGATGGAAATCAGGGGCCCCACACAGCTTATTGAAGTAAAAAATGACACAGGTGGGGCCCCAAATCACGGAATGGCACAGGGTCCCCACTTGCCAAAAACCGTTAGTGATAAGTAATAGTGTGTCACTGATTCCTCGTTAGGTATTCTTTATTTCAAAAAGAAAACCCAATTGGGTATGATATGATAAAAATATTAGCAAATTACAACTAGTTGATTGTATTTTTGTAAAAATTGTCATGCCAATTGTCTGTGATTTGGCAGAAGTGGTTATATAAATGTACAAGTGGTTACAATAAAAGTGAATAGCGGAAAGAAGCATCTAATTCATGAGGTGAAGTGAGTACAATCTTCTTTATACTTGGAAACAAAAAACTGGTGTGAGATAACAGGGACTTTAGGGGGCAGAGGGTCACTCATCCCCTCACTTTCGCCACAGTATTGTTATGTGTGTATCCACTAGGTAGATTTTGTTCATGACAGCAAGGATGACGATTGCTATAGTCCTAGATAATGAAATTTACTCAGTTTAGGTTATTGTGTCCCGTGTTGAAACATTGTCTCCTCCGTAGTGGAGTATTAGCTACTTCTTATACAGTAAACATGCCCTGGGTGGCACACAGGGTACAAAAAGGGGGAACTTTCAAAGTTACTTAGAACAGATCCTCCACAAAAACAAAGGGAGGTACACAGGCTTTACAACATCACTTTAATACAAAGACCAATAGAATATTTGGTATACTTGGTATATAGGTAAACGCTGATCGCTTCTTCCCTCAGCTTTTACTGTACATTTTATCTAGTTTGTAGCAAAAGTGCAATAGAATGGAGCAGCTATTGTCCCTGTAACACAGGTACAAAAATACAGAGATCTAAATGTGACCTGCTCATATGTTTATCTGAATTATAAGCAGCAGAGTATCAACTTTGGGATGGCCATCTTTTGTTGTCAGCATTCTATGGGTCCAAGGAGCTCACCACCTGAATTTGGTGAAGATCTATGACAAAATGGGGGAGTAGAATGAGAAAATCCAAACATATACACAATCGTACATACTCCCTTTTAAAATTATAGATTTTATCAATGAATTTTTTGTGAGTTAGTATGATTTATTGTTCTTGTTTGTAGTAATTATATTAATATCTAGTAGAAATATCAAAATGTAAAGACACAGTTAATGTAAGGTGGAATCAGTGTTGTTGAGATGTGATCAGTACTTTTATCTACAAGAGTGAATTATATCTGCTGATGCATGAATTGTGAATTGCTGTTAAGACTAAATACATTTGAATGACTAGAATTGTAGCATGAAGCTACATTGCAAAATTTGATGTAGTATAACACTGCCACCCTTTTCAAAATATAAGTGTTGCCTTTATATCTGAAAGAGTGAGCACCTTTTTAGAAGGTAGAAGAGGCAACTGCTCACTTTCAATGATGCACCTATGGCTTATTTAACATATCTGTGAATCAACCACCTACTCTTCTTCATATAGGCTCTCTTGAGTTATTAACATCACACGTAGCATTAGTAGTATCAAAGGATGAGAGTTCCATAGACTTTTAGATACCCTGTTCATGTTTACATCATTCTTAAAATTTTAAATCAAAGAAATTAATGAACTATGCACAGAAAGTGCTTAAACTGATAATTTTTATGATAGCTAGTTACATATCAGTGAGACATATAACATAAAAATATACTTGCACTTAACCCCTGTGCTCTTACAGTGTGAATGTAAGGCATATATCATTACCTTTTTAAATACCCTTGGTCCACCTTCTGCCTGCTTATCAAGTTTGATCCATCCACTTGACATAGCTTTGTTAAATCCAATCTTTGAATTTTTACCAAGTTGTGGAATTTTCTAGGTGCAGAAATGGAAGGAGAATGTACAAATTTTCTACTACAAAAAATTACATTAAAGAATGTATTTACAAGATAAAACAAGTCATGGTTTCTTAAAAAGTTTACTGCTGGCATTATAACATCATCATATAGGGCACCTAACAAAACAATTAAGGTTAACATTAGACACAAAATATGTTAGATCATATAATTAGCAGCTATTAATTGAGTACTAGATACATAATCCTGTGCTGCAACCCACAAACCTTGATCGATAATTATGAAAGGCTCGGTCTCTAACTCAGACTTTCAGCCTAAAAGAAGAATAACGATCTTTGTTGTCATTCTGATACCACTACTATGTTAAAACAGATGTTGATATTTTTAATATTCTTTTTGTGGCATACTCAATTTCGAGTGTAGCCTATAGCCCAGCAGAGATAGCACATTTACAGGGGTGGTCTCCTGTTGCCTTCCCCAACTGATAGTCTCTATATTAGGCTAGGCACGATTCAAACCCACAACCTGGCATGTGAGTCCAATTCCTTAACCACTATACCACGATGGCTCTATTCTGATATGAAGAAAAAGATATTTGAATCATTGTACCCTATAAAACAGTGTATAGGATCTCAGCCTTGCATATATAGCAAAGCATAATGGGACATACTACAGACACTAGTCTAGCAAATCTTAACTAAACAAGACAAGTCATAAATGGTATATCACCTGCAGGTCAGATTGTAATATCCCATCAGCTGGTATAGCATGATACAGTTTGGCTTCATAGCTCCCACCATCTGCTATTTGCAGCCCTTCTTCTGTTAAAATCCATGTTTCTTTTTGTCTTGGACTGGCATTTATAACCTAGGTGCATTGAGGAAATTGAGTACTGATAAATTAGCAACACTGCATTGATCAAAAGTGATGCCTGAAATTTACAGCTCTATCTTCCTGCTTTTCTTGCTGTTACTGCTAATGAACTTTTAATCAATTATGATGATGCTGTTTGGTGCTACTGATGGTGGTTGCTGTTAATGATCATAATGATGGTGGTGGTGGTGGTGGTGGTGATGATGATGATGATGATGATGATGATGATGATGATGATGATGATGATTATGATGATGGGATGATAACATTTGATGAGGAGGAAGATAATGAAGAGGATTATAATTATAACCATATTAATGATAATAGTTTTATACATTTGATTCACAATAATAATGCAGACAACAACAGTAATGACTATACCTATAGACCATCTAAGGAACAGAGCCTTATTGAAATACTAACTGTATGTTTCAATATGAGGAAATAGATGATGGTGATGATAATGATGATGTTAATAAGGATGATAACAATGATGGTGATAAGTGTTTTTAAAAAGTGACATTATCCCCATAAGGTTCTATTAGTGAATTCTCACTCAATCAATGTGCCAAAAATCATTTGAAACTCAATAGAAACCATAAGAGTCCTAAACTAATTTATATATGGGCATCAGTAGCATTCTCCTATTGACTTTTCTAATACTATCTTCTTTGACATCAATTTGTTCTAACATCTACCTGGATGAGAAATATACTTTCTACAAAAACAACTATACAACTATCAACTTTGAATCACATCTTGCATTCGCGTGTTTGTGGTTATACAAGGATATTATTGCTTGAGTAACAGAAAGTATATTCAGTCTATCCAGTTTCTTCAGCTTCCTTGGGACTTTGGCAGACAAATCCACCAAAAACTCACCATGTGCTTAAAAAGTCCATCCAGCAGTTTTCAATGTGTTTTATGGGTCCCCCTGTGATGCACTATGTAGGTGTGTCAGATGCAAGGTTTATACAGGCTTCTATCAGCTTTGTCCTGGTTTAAATGAGTCAACATAATCAAATGTAACCATGGGTAGCATCAACTCTAGAAGCCTGTTCTCAGGTAGATCCTTGGGGTGGAATTGAACTGCTACCTAGACACCAGTCACTGCCACTAAATTTTAAACAATTTTACACCAGGTTTGCTTTAAAACTACCATTGCAAAAGCATAATGGTAGTTTTAAACATGCATAATCTTTCTTACCTCCCCTAATGTTTGTATACTTTTCACAGCACCAACAAGACGCTGGTGATCTATTCCTAGTTCCTTAGAAAGTTCATATGTGTTAAGAAATTCCCTGATATCAACTGCTCTTAGCAAACTATGTGCAGTAGCATCCGAAGACATGATTATATGGATTGATGCAGGAGTCCTATAATGTGACACTATATGTAAGATGTCTTCTTAAACTTTTGTTTCTACCTGTAAAAGATAAATAAATTGACTACTTGAAGAAGCATTTTAGTATTACATACTACAGCCCTAACATGCAAATAACATCAGAATTAAGTAATTTACTAAGAACATGTTGTACAAGCTGGTGCCATGATGAACAACTTCTGGCATCAATCTGGTATAACAATTAATAACCTGCAAAGTAGCAACCTCTGATACCACGTTAAGTTGACCATCTTATTTACAATCGTCTCCCAGTCAGATCATTCGGAAATGTTTTGCCAGATATATTTTGCACCATGCCAATACTTACAACTATGTAACAAAGTGGGTTAAAATTTTCCCTGGTGATCTTTCTAGTTATAGTCTATCCAAACAAAAATTAACAGGTTCTATTCAACAGACTCAAGAGCTTATGTTAGGGATAGATTTAATCACTCAGTGTTCAGACTGGGTGATGTAATTGCTTTGGGTTATGGGCTCAACTTCTGGAACAGCCTTACCCGAAAATATTTGTTGGCTTGCGTAAAGGTAAACATTTTAATTTATAAAATAAATTGTTAAGCTATTTACTTTCATTGGATTCATGACAGCTTTGTTGCCTTCTAAAACATTTAAGAATTTTCTTTAAACTGAAAACTGGACATTCAACATCCAGCATGCTGTACACTCGCAAGTAATCTACTGGGCAGAGTAGGTTGCCACCTAAATCAAATCTAATCTGAAATGAACCTATAGCAGCATACAGCCATATACACGTACTCGGTCTCAAGCGAAACAAGTTGTTTAGTCCTGGCTTCGAATGGGTAAGGTACAGCTATAGCTTGAATCAGTACAGTGCACTGTTAGATGTACAAGTAACATACCGTAGGTTACAATGGTACGGGAATATTGTGATGTTGTAAATACGATCAAAACTCTTTTACAGTAGTCTCCTTTACAAAAGCATATACTCGCCACACCTGGTACACATAAAGGTCATACCTGTTGAATTTGGTCAGCCACGGAGGTATGATATTCCATACACCTCCCTCTAAAGTAGTTCCGATTCTAAATCGTTATTGATATCCAACCATGTTTCCAACGTGTACTTGGTAATGAGGCTACATTGGCTGATGAAACAATTCGGATACGAGGTTAAGGAAAAGTGAAGGGACACCCCAGGCCTGCTTCTAAGTTCCCCTTAACTTTAAGCGAGCAGCAACGTCTGAGCACCTTGAACTTTGAGGGTCAAAGGGAAAATCACTTAAAGTTCAGTGCTTACCTAGAACTTAGGGACCTCTGAAAAACGGGGCTCTGGTTTAGTCACGGGTGGATTATTGACACTGACCTCTGTATAAAAGCACCTATATAGAGTTCGATGATTATTGATGGCTAAATTTAAGCTTCTATAGTGACTCCGCTTTAATATTCTTTTAAAGTCAGGCAGTCCAACCTCCCAGTCAAACATCGTGGGGACATTTTTTCGCCATTAAGCTCATTAGAGCTTAGCCCGAGACTTGCTTATGAACATGAAAGCATGTCTACTGAAATCATATCAATTGACATTTTTTTATTACACTTTCTGCATTGTTTCTGACAAATACTTCCAGTGATAAATAGAAAACCCGGTTTGAATAACTCGAAGCAACGTACTGAGGGTCTCTACTTCCTATCTTGTTGCGTAACCGATAAGCCATCTGCTTGTGTATTTGATGAAGACGGTATTCAAAGGATGTTGGTTTCCTCGATCATCATAACATAATCAAACATGTCATAGCAAATAAAGTGTTCTTACTGGTCAACTATTTTACCATCGACAATATCAGGTGATTTGAGGTCGATTCAGGCAAATCATCTCTCTTCCTTTTTCTACATTCCAATACTACCAGACAGACCTGGTGATGCTCAGTAGTGTGCTTGATGCAATAAACTGTTTATTTCACAGATCAATAGAATAAAACAAGAGAAGTTTCCAAGAGTTTTAAATCGCAATTACCGTGGTCTTTTCACCATATTATGATAGTCTATTTCTTTCTTTTTCAACAGAATGTTTTTTCACTATCGCAGTATGAATCTCATTGAAAAGCTTCGGGGTAGACCAAATTTCCACAGAATGATTTCTTTTGGCATAAAGTACGTTGTTTATAATCTAATCATGTTTGCAGCAATTAAAAATGTACACTCTCACTTCTTATTGTGCCTCAGGTATTTTCTTTGCTATCTGTATGAAATAACAGACCTACATTTCACTTTTTTTATTTTTTGCAGTTAAGATAATTAGCACTACATTTTGTCTAAATGACCGAACATCAACTGCAATCTGGCTCAAGTTTCTTTGTCAGCATTCGAATTCAATTAGAACATTTCCATGAAAGATAAGTGCAATCCGTCAAAACGTAAAGGATTTACTGCAGGACTCACTCACTGTGCATGTACAGAATCCCCTTTTATTAGCACATGCATATTTAAAGACATAAAACAGAAATGAAACTAGATTGAGTCACAATCTCTCCAGTAACACGAACACTCATATGTTTGATTGAAGTGGCGAGAACAAGAAAACAATGAGTTATAGACTACACTCTGCGCGGGTAAAATGTCACGAAAGCAAAGACTAGGTGAAACCACAATAGAAACCTCTTACTCAAATATGATTGAAGTGTAAGCGGGGTGTATAGAAGTCGAGTTTGAAAGCAGTTTTACTGTTAGATTATATTTTACTTTAGGATAGCAGATTTACACAACTTAAACACACCCCTTCAGTACCAAAAATGCACGAACTACATAAAAGCAATGACTTGCATTTCATTTCTTCTCAATCTCAGTATATGTTTGCTGCTAAATGAAAATAAAGTGCCAAGCATAAAGGCGCGTAGATAAAACAAAATGAAAATCATTTCACGAGCTTCGTTGTATTCTTTCACCATTTCCACATAAACTGATTATAAATTAGTAAACACGCTGGCTTAAACCGTCAATGTAAAGAATAAGATAAGATATGACAGGGAGAGTTTGGATAAAAAAAGACTTTCTTTGAGCAACAGCTCGAATTCCTAAGCGTTAAGGCGAGAGAGAAGTCAGAGATCGAGGGCCAACAGTTCATAGGGTGTATAAAGTTAATAGTTCATAGTTGCGAGCATCTATATCAGTGGTTCTTAGCAGATGGTGTTTTTACTCCCTAGAAGTGCGAGATCAGTTTTTAGAGGGGGTGCTATGATGCCAATAACGTATGCCATTCAGTTTCTAGCCGAGGGTCGGAATGCATTTTAGGGAAGAAAGTGGTCTGGATATTTATGTAGATGATGATTACAGAAACATACTCCAGTCTGTTCTTTACATAGAGATCCATATTAGTATTTATTGTTTCTGGTAGGAGTTGCCAGAGTCGATTGATGATATGAAACGGGGGATGCAAGATACCTTTTGGAACTTCGAATAGATGCGAACAAGGAAAAAGGTTAAGAAGCGCTGTTCGAAAGGCTTAAAACGTAACTTCATATTTTTTTTAAAAAAGTGGTTGTATTTCGATGTGAAAGGCTGCGTTCATCCTCTCACAGTCTCAACCTTTGCTTACGATATGATCAAAATAAATTTGAATTGGACATTATTAGGGCCCGCAAACGTTACAAACTACTAAAATGGGTTTTGTATTTACACATATGTGCCTGGGATTATACAACTCCTTTTGTTTTTGTTATTCCATTCCGCCGAAAATTTGGCCGTGGTGTCGTCCATTCTTGCTAAAGTACCTTCCTGGTAAAACGACAAAGTCGGTAAAAACGAACTGGCTGCCACTTAAAGTAACTCACTCGCATTCAGGTCTTTCATTCGAGGTTATGGGGGCCATAACCTTTCATAAAATTGATGTCTCCTATGGGAGATTGGGATCTGTGTCAACACAACATAAAAACGCTCAATCTGTTTCCCCAACGTTTGGCAAGCAAAAGGAGCTTTAAAAACACAGGGGAAAAGTTTCATGATACAAATTTTCCAGAAAAAAAGTTGAATCTGACGACACAAGTGTGTGCTGCAATACTTTGAGTACCGTTTTCCATTAAAAATGAAGTTTAGGACGCAAAATGACGACAGGGTATTCTTTCAAAAACATATTTCTTCTACATATCCCTACAAATACAACACGTATTACTTTAGCACTTATCATGATGCATGAATATCTGGCTTAAATTAGTCATCAAAATCATCAATCAAGTCTTCATCCGAATCTTCTAGTTGGCGATTAACAGTCGATGCCAGACTGCAGCTACTATCCACTCGATTTATCTGCGATTCGCGTGGCAAATCTGTCGAATTGCATTCTGGGGCCCCAACTTCCGAATCTGCTAACTGTTCGCAGAAGGGCCTGATGAAAGAATGGAAAAGGTGGACTGCGACATTATACAAGGAGGAACACAGTAGTAAAAGTAATGTACATTTTTTTGGTCAAATTCGGTTTCTTTGAAATATGTACACGGTCTTCAGGTAAACCCTCTTTACGTGTACAGCCACAGCAAATCTCCGCTCTCAAGACTTAAGGCCAGAAACGTGGCAAAACGTTCCTCAGCCTCTAAAGATATTAGGCAGTTTCTTTATGGTAGAAACATCAAGGCAGCAAGAGCTAGCGAAAACACCTTTGTACTTAAAAGTTTTTGCTCCTGCCGCTCCTCAGAGTGCAGTATCGACAGGATATTGTACTCTAATCTGAAGATTTCGTACTCTGAGGAGCGTAAGATGAAAGCGTCTGTTACTACAAACACTACTTCGCTATTTCGGGCTATTTAAAAAACAGACAAACAAAATGCCTGCGAAATTAAACATTGAAACGTAAAAAAGGAGATAAACTTGTGATAATCACGAGCACAAAATCACTTTAGACACATAAACAGCGCGTTAGATAGGACTCTTACAAGTTTATTTCATGCAAAGAATGCTTCTACAGTGAAAAACAAGTAATAACCACCTAGTCAAACAGACAATTAAAGCAAAAAAAATTGGAGCAAATAACTGCAGAGAGTTTAACGTACCATCTTTTAGTCAATTAAACTTCACTTTTTAGAATTCATGTGAAACGATTCATGTGAAACGATTCATGTGAAACGATACCGCAACACAAATATCAACGACAAGGCGCATAAGATTTTTGCTCAAAAACAAGAGCAAATGTTGGTATCTTTGTCATGTCCATCGTCGCCCAAATAGAACACAATGTCGCCCAATGCTCCACCTTTTGGGTCAAATTAAAGGCTAAAAATATCCACTTTAAAAGTCGCAAAAATTGGTTGTGATCGCTGCTTTGACTACAAAAATAATCTAACTGACGATTTGTCGCCCAATCACGGGAACCTGAGTAAGGCTGTCATTATATTCGGATGCCTGGTACAACTTTCTAATTAAAAATTTACCTTGAACAATGTCTTCCCAATTGGAAATGTGTGACTGTTTGCAGCAGAGATATTTGACCTGGTGAAAATAAAAATGGATTGGTAAAACAGCTATGGGATTAAACTTATATTAGGGGTTGCAATCTCATTCCAATGGGCATCAACAGTCGCTTAGTACCTGTTTTTAAAGACACACGGGCAATGTCTTCGTGGAGCATCATCATTTAACAATAGCGTGTAGATAATGATCGATATATTTCGGAAGGGGAAGAGAAACGGTTCTGAATTCTTGTGCTACAATCATTTCATACGTAGCAAAATATCACGCTAAATGATGTTTAGCTACGCGACAACTTAAATGAAATGGAATCATATCGTGTTTACAAAAGTTTGAGTGGAAAAGAATGAATAACTGTATATTCTTACCTAATGGCAATTGACTATACGATCTTTACCATGCGAGGAGTATAAACTATGTTAACGAAGTTCGGGAAAAACCCTTTATTCTGGTCTCAGAAAACTTCTCTCACTTAACGTCAAACTCTCAATTTGCACTTAATGGAATATTACAGAGACTGGCCTAAAAGTTTACTTTGTAGAGGATGTCTCAAGTGCTGTGTTAAATCTTTGCTTTGCTGTCTGTCTACGTTAAAGCTGCAGGGCACACTGGGACGGAATGCTAATGCTCAACGGTTCTGTGACAATAAAAATGATATTATTTTTTATCGAAAGCTGAGCAAAAGGTCTGAAATGAACCCTTTTCTGCGGTGTCGTAATCGGATGGTCGTTTATGGTCACTGGATGATGAAGATCGAATAAATGAAAATTAAGGTTTTAGCTAAAATACTGTAGATTTAAACAATGCCCATCATTTCAGCCTCGAACTTTTTAAGCAAAGGGGGTCCCTGCTGCTTTCCAGTATTCAAGTGGAACTGACCATAAAGAATCAATTAAAATGTTGATTTAACAATTAATCAGATAGTTAAACAATTAACTCTTTGCAACCCCTTTTCGCCTTTCATTAGAGACATCCATAAATACAGATGGAGGTTGCCAACAAAATATGAATTCTTCCATATCTTCTTAAACTAGCTGTAACAGAACCATCGTCAGAAAAAAGATAAAGACAATACATCTGATTAGCTAGGGATTTCTGAACCTTCTCTCTATTATATGAGGTGGTTCTATGAGCTGCCAAATGCCCCGCCTCACGGAGTATAAGTTAGTCCTATGATAAAGCTACATATTTTCGTTGTATGATACATCCTTTTTAATCCTTCGCTCAGTACAAGGCAGGGTGCCACTTCAAGGTATTGAGTTACTTTGAAAGAAGTAGAAATAAAGAGTAAAGAGAAAAAAAATAAGTTATTTGTGGTACAAAATGCCGGGATAGCTCTTAAGATAGAAGACATGTCGTTAGGTTGAAAAGCTTTCTTAGTATGATGCTCATCAGAACTGTTACCTCGTAAGTATAATACTAACAAGATCGAAATTATAACGCGAAACGTTTTGATTGGATGAGACATACGAACGTACTTGGAAACTAAAACAAACTGACATCTATTACGAACTCTTTCTAGCTGCAAAGTTCGGGATCTAGTCTCATAATGTAAATAGCCTCTAAGACAAGTAGACGGAAACCAGATCTAGACTGATGTATAACAGGAAGCATAGAAATAGAAAAGTCATTTGCACATTCACGATTACAAAATAGATGCTGCCCGATAGAAGAATAACACTCAGAAAAAGGGATGTAGTTATTGCCAAAAAAAATTAAAGATTTCCAAGAAGATCGCGATCTGCGTTGACAAAGGGAAACAAGATTTATATACAGTCCTGACAGTAATTAAAGCAGACCATATGTCGTAGAAACAAAATGTACTATAGCAATCCTCAGAGCACTTACTTGGCGTCTCCATAGGAGTGTTTATCTTTGCTAGGAAAGGCAGCGTCTCTGTTTGTAGGTCGTGGGTCGTCTGCCGAAACCCTTGAGACGAATGTAAATATTAGATGTACAATTAAGGTCAATCGACCAAGAATTATGGTTTAAGTAGTAACTTTTCGAGGTAAATGATCAAAACGGATCAACTACTGCATAAACTGAAACAGAGTAATGGCGATAGGTACTAATTTTAATCAACATTTTAAAAAGTTTGCAACGTAACGGAAGTTTTAGCAGAGCTAAACCATTCATACATACCTCGAAAAAGATGCTTTACAGCCTGACAATGAGATTGGATCTAAAGTTGAAGAAAATTGTCAATGGTAAGGTAAATTAGATCGGCGAGACGGAGCCTAACGTTCATTGATACCTAGAAGAAGGGAGACTATGGGACATTGTCCCCAATGTAGAGTATTATATTTTGAAATTTGTCTAACACAAGTAATTAGGAACACACGAGAAACAGACTTGCCCACGTAAGCAGTAAGCAACAACAAGGACGGATGGGGTCCCGGTGGCCTTACAATGCCATATAAGTGAACAGACCACATTGTTGAGTAATCGAGGAAGACTCACACAGTAACTTTCAGATCTTGTGTTGGTCCCAATGTCGATCGAAAATCTTCCCGACGCGCCTTTCCTCGGGAGATGCACGCCGGTGACAGTTGCAAATTAAATCTCGGCGCCGTTTTGGAATATACTTTGCAGTTATGGATTTTCATCTGGGTTCCATTTTTGAAACGTTTTTCCTGGTTTCGATTTTCACGATATATTTTCACCATATATTCATAGATTTATGGAAAAAAATTCGAATTCAAGTGAGAAGAGAGTCTCCACTGTTTAACTTGCCAAATTTGAAGATTAGTTTTTACCATGATAATCATCACAATCAACAAACTATTGTATACAAAGACCAAACAGAGACCTAAGGATGGTAGGCGAGCCATATCCCCAGAATACCTATTGCTAAACAACAGATTCTATTGCCTTTGCCGTCAATAAGGGTGAGGATGGATTAAAATCTTGCAGTTAATTCTGATACGTCATAAATGTATGGTCCCTTGTAGCTCCCTCCGCTCCTCCTCACATGCAAAATTCCTCCAAGAATTCAAAGTAAGCACATGGGCTGAAAGCGACACCTTGGCAGACAACTCTCGATCAAGACAAGCTCGCGATCAGAGATAACTGACCCGCTTAAGAAAGAGCTTATGAATCAAAATAAACTGTCGCATTTTCAGAATAAAGGGAGCTATTGATTGACTAACAGTTATTGATCAAGATTCTTTTCGCTAAACTATTTGCCTTACTTTGACCAAAGGAACCGAAAGAAAGTAGGGGGAGGGGGCAGTTTTGGTAGCAATGCTAAAATAGCATAAATAAGTCCCTCAAAATTATCTTGCTTATAATTGAAGATCCACTTGATCATATCATATAACGTGAATGGAGAATCCGATTGAAAACTTAACAATATTTAGTACAAAAGAGAACTAAATAAAAGCTTGCCAAAAAAGTCATTGATCGTTCCCGACTAAAGAAACTTTAAAAGTTTATCAGCGAAACGAAACACAAAAAGGACTCCTGGTATTACATTCTAAGTCTTGGTTACAAAATAGGATAGAATAATACTTTGGTATCACCTCTTTGTAGACGTCGAACCATTGGGGTTTATGAAGTGGTCTCCAAGAGGTAGAAGAAGCTGTAGTTTTCCGATGATTAAAGAATGTCACTGCCCTTGGTGCAACTGATGTGTAGTATGGGGCCATGTCTTCACGACTCTGTATAAGAACATATAAGTCTTACAAAGGAGATACGGGAATAAAGTATCAAGTAATTTAAAACAAGTCATGGTTTCAAAAGACAAGACAGCTTCAACGGTGCTACAGGCTGTTGGGTAGAAAGAAATATGAGAAAAGTACAAGAATTAAAACTCAAAGTAATGGAAGAGGGGGTTCGAAACAACAGAAATCAAATAGAAAATTCTTTTGGGATCGAACAGAAAAACTTCTGGGGTCGTTTCGACTTGGAAATGCTTATGGAATGAAATGAAAAGCACGTAGCTAATAGAACAGAAAACAATTAAGGAATCGAATTGCAAACAACTAAGTAATCGAATCAAATTGAAAAAAATTGGAATAGAAAATACCTAGGAATCGAATCAAATTCAAAACAAGTAAGGAGTCGAATTGAAAATTGAAAATTGAAAACATCTAATGCCTGGTTCCCACTGCGGCGTAAGGCTTGTCGTGGTCGTTGTCCTTGTCTTGCTTCACGACAATGTGGGAACTGGTTGTCTTGTCTAGTTTTGATTGACATCTTGCGGCGTAAGGCTTGTCGAGTAGAATGAAAACATTTTCATTCTTGCAAGACAGGCCTTGTCGTGTTCCTTAGTTCTCGGCATTCTATTTTGGAAGATTGCACGTGTGGGGATCGTTTGAATGAACACAAAACTGAAGTAGTAGTGAAACCTCACGGGATCGTTTGAATCACAGTCGAAGTTTGTATCTTAGGACAGTTGTCCGCTTCTGAAGTGATAACAATCGAATCAAGGCAATACTCTGTTCGTCCACATCAGCCATTTCACAGCAATTCTCACATGTAAGGAATCGAGTTACATAGAAAACACTTATGAAATTTACTTGAAAGAACTTAAAATAATCGAATCGAACTGAAAACGCTGCATAAATACGATCACCAAAAATATTGAGAGTTTAAACTTCATTTCAATGAAGAACTCGACCCAAGAAACAGAAGGAGAATCAATATTTTTTAAGAAGATAAGGAAATAAAATATGAAAACACGATAAAAGCCCAAGCATAAAAAAACTGAGGCAATAAAATTTCAAAGCACAATAAGAGCGTAATCTTTACAAGTTTACAAGAATCGAGTCTCTGGATACCAAATTAGATTTTGATGATGTTAAAAACAACCAATGCCTCTCAACTGCAAAAGGCATTATATAGGAGACCAGCAAAATATAAAGAAATTCTACAAAATTTTCGGAAAGAGTAAGCTAGATTTGGTATATTTAAAAGTAGAGGAGTGTAAACTGAATACTGGCAATACACCAACACTGAAAATAATGTCAAGTCTGACAATATAATATAACTAGATGTCATGGCAATAAAACACTTACTGAGAGATATATTAAAGTGAGTACTTACAAGAATTAGTAGAGCACTTGAAGAATTGAAGGAATCCGATGGTGGCAGCACGTCACGAATAACGAGCTACGCGAGCGGACGCAACAAGCTCCAGTCTCAGTTTTAGCCGCTCAAAGAATGGTGCGATGGTATGGACATATCTTGCGCCTGCCTCCGAGTCATCCAACCCGCGCGGTCCTGGATTTTAGTCCGTCTG
>JAAAKL020005800.1:7838-18819 GCA_010016065.2 Carybdea cf. marsupialis auct. non (Linnaeus, 1758)
GCAAATATTATTGCAATGATTGTTGCAAATATTATTGCAATGATTGTTGCAAATATTATTGCAATGATTGTTGCAAATATTATTGCAATGATTGTTGCAAACTTTGGGCGATGATTGTTGCAAAGATTGTTGCAATCATTGTTGCAAACATTGATGTAATCATTGTTGTGATGATTGTTGCAAACATTGTTGCAAACTTAAGGTGTTTTAAGATCCGTTAAACTTTATGATGACAGCAAAATAACACTTTAACCTCGATTTGTAAGTCTTTGAATACCTTCATTGTAGAGTACATTTTTGTTAGATGCCTTGTAGCGTCGATTGTGATGATGGTAACAATCCCCAACTTCTGTATTACCCTCTCTCAGTTGGGGACCACACCTGGCCAAAAGCTGAACCCAACTGACTAAAATATGTTGCGAGGAGGAGACTACAGTTACAAATACAGGCACTCAAATGTGGGGGAAACGTTTTAAGCATTTGAAGTCGTAGGTAGATGATTCAAGACCGCAGAACGCAAATTGATTTTACCCTTGAGCTTGAATCCGTTTCTTTGGCCATTCGTCCATTACGACCCCATACTACACTTGACAATGGGAACTTAATTCCTAAGGTGCAAATGTATATCTTTAGAACAAGAAAGAGGCAAACGGAACAGCAGACATCGCTTCATTTCATCTGAAAAACACTCATTTTAGCTGTGTTATGAAATACTCACTTCACAATGGTTTTTAACAGACAGAGGCTCCATGTACAGACAAAGACCTAATTTGAATTTGCCTTGCTTTAGAAACCCGAATTTAGCAACTCAGAAACACGTAAGATCTTTTCTTTCCTCTATTGTTATCACTACGATCCTCAATCAAATTATAAACCACGTAAAAGAAAATTAATCCAAAATAGGAATTCAAAGGCTATTGTTGTTTCTACTTGTAAGTGAAATTCCTGTCCCGTAGTGAAACAGCGGGACAAATAAAACGGGGAGTATGTGATATCACATTATATTCTACAAACTGAGTTTCCATTAGAAGAATCGAAGTACACGCACTGTAGCAACATCACAATCCAGTATTTTTATAAATATATGTGCACTTGCTAACCTATGCACATAAACAGCTACCAATTTCAGCTACTAGCGCTTTTAATTACAACTTGCACACTTATCTTAAGTTGATGTTAACCACTGTCTGGACTTTTTCTCTGGGTAAGGGATAACCAACTAGGCTTCCATTTGCAAATTATTACGTACGTGGAAATATGGGCTGGTTTAATTCTCTACTGGAGTTCACCTCAAGATAAACGCATTGGTTAGTAAAGTATTTAATTTCGGGATACTTATTTTAAGGTTTGTACTTCATTGTTTATTTGTATGTGTGTGCCAGTTTGTTTTGATGTATACAAATCAGCGAAACGTCTGTTTACATCTAGTATTCCTATATCTAGCCCTAGTATTCCAACGAAAGTCCTGTTGCTTTTAGCTGACGTTTGATGATAAGTAAATACGTTTGAACTCATGTCTACAGAGCCCTCTACACTATACAAGTTTCGCAAAGTGTTCTATGCTTGTTATCTGGATGTCTGAATTACGGCAGAAATGATTGCCAGAATGTAGCAGTTTTTAGATTCTTTGATGTGTTAAAGCATTTGTATTCAGCAATTAACTGCTATGGATAATTTAGCTAAACTGATGACTACAAAATACTTTATACATTCGAAATTTGGTAGTAGATAGATGTTAAGATAGGTAGGAACTGCGATCCAGCGAACCTCTTTCTAACTTTCTTCCAGATGAAAACAAATGACATTGTATGGCAACAATTAGTGTTACTTTACCAAATCATATAGTGGTCGTCACAGTGTGCTATGTTCTTTTTTGAACTTGATTTTTATTTTGCTTGTTGTCGTTCTTATTGCTGAGACGTTTCAATTCTTCATGAAAAGTTTGTTTTCATCACTGTATTGGACTAAACCATCACTTTTTGTAATAGTTTTAACTTTTTTGATGACTGCTGGTTTTAGATTGTTATAGATATGTTGAGAGTAGTTCTTGACTGAACCACTTTAAATCTATGCTTCATTTATAAGCTACGCAACGTGATACAAGCCCTGTATTTCAATTTGGAGACACATAAACTTCAACCAAATTGTACACTTTAAGTTAAATATTTCAGAAAACTACGCCTCAGTTTCAAAATCATAAACAGGAAGTTGTGTTTGTTTCCTTAATGTGTTAATGGAGAAAATACCGCTGCAAGTAGAAGTAAGAAAGTTTTATGTTATTTTGAAACTGTTGCGAGAATGCGAGTTCAGTATTAACTTGAGAACGGCTTCAACACGTTTATCGTATGTGTTGTACCATTATTCTCTAAATTTGGTACGTATTGTATTTTAACTGATTGTATAGCCAAGCTGGGAGCTTGGGACTCCGAGATTATGTGGCCATCCTCATTTCGCTCACAAATACCTACATGCATAGACATTTGACTCTAATAAGGCAGAGTGCTCCCATAAACATATTCTGCTCTCTACTCCCTTGATTTTAACCCTATAAATGGGCATACATCCCGAATAATAATGAGAATACGAACTGTGTAAAGATTTAGACGGTTGTTGTTAGGTCGCTAACATTTTAAGCAAGGCAGCCATCTACTCCGAATTAAGCTCTAATTTTACTTTCTCGTGGGCCTTTTGCGATAATGGAAACGATCTTCATAATCGTGTCTTAGAAGGTAAGCTTTCAACTTTAAGTCTACATCAAAAGGAGAGCAAAAATTTTCAAACTCCGGAAATCAAGAAATCCTGTTTACACTGTCGATCACTAGTCGCCATAAGTAACCTTACGTTACTTATGAGCTTCCACTTGGTAAATAGACTACCACCGGCCTTGTTTAATGATGTGTACGACTAGGCACGTAAACACTTCACCATTGACTACTTTAAATGCTATAGTACAGTTAACTCCACGGCCACAAACATTTGGTTCACATCTGAATCCCTTTGACAAAAAATGCTGTACCAGAATTAAAGTCCACAAAACGTGTAATTTTTTGCCTCCAGGTCGTTAAACGTTTTCTGAGATCATGATGTGCTTGAAATATCTCCGGAAAAGTTTCATATGCCCGATTTGGTACATCTTTGGCTTATGCAATAGAAATTTCGGCAAGGTAGTGTGTTGCACAGGTATACTTTGCTCTTCCCAATTTAAGGAACCATAGCCCCCCTCCCCTTCCCTTCCTCGAACGCTTAGTTTAATATTTAGTAAATGCTTACATTAGTCTTGTCCATGGTCGTAGCTAGTTTAAATTTCATTCTTGTTTAGAGATCCGAGGGTAATCATATCACTGGAAAAATTGATAAACAATCAGGATAGATGGCTACCAGCACCAGAGGGTCCATTCATTTTGTTTACACATTTCGTTTACAATTTGTAGTTTTCGATGTAAATGCGGAGGGAAAATGTGACGTCACGATTTTGAAAATGTTTTAATTATAAGAAGACAAAAATGTTTACAATCAGAGGGATGACCGACTCTTTAGAATTTGTCTCCTACTCTACTATGTAATAGGAACTACTAGTTTCTTTGACGATGCTTCCTTTTTGAGTGGACATGCTAGTCGGTCGGAATGTATTGTAAAAAAAACTTTCTTGATTTGCCTTAGCTGCGACCCTTTGCAATAGCATACGTGTTACTATGATGTCCTGTCAAACTGGATATGTGTCACCTTATAAATACGAATAGGGTTAGAGTCCTGGTCTCTTGATGTACGTTTTTCTTTCTTGGACATAGAAAAGATTTCCTTATTTTTGTCCTTTTGTCGCCATCCTCATAAGAATAGATCTGTAAAGAGTGAATGTAGACATCGGTGTTGTAAAATCTCGAAGGTGAAAAATCGTGGGACTACGAGGAATCGAACCCACGGTCTCCGCATTGCACAACACGACGCTTTTCCACTAAGCTACGGTCCCCTGCTAACGAGAAGGAGAAATTTGGGATGTCTATTGTTTGCATATTGCGTCACTACATAGCCCCCCTGCTAGAGGTGAAGGCATGAGGCTCGATAGTTTGCGTGTCTCTGTTAGCTAACCCGACTCCAGTGAAGTGAGATGAGTTGCAGGCGTCGTGGGTTAGAGAGAGAGTGTGTGTGTGTTTGTAGGGCCCGTTGTGAATCTTGTGTTTGCAGGAGCGTGTTCTTGTCTCGATCGGGTCGCCATATGTAATGACGGAATGTAGAAATCGGTGTTGTAAAATCTCGAAGGTGGAAAATCGTGGGGCCACAGGGAATCGAACCCACGGTCTCCGCATTGCGCAACACGACGCTTTTCCACTAAGCTACGGTCCCCTTCCAACGAGAGAGAGAAATTTGTGATGTCTATTGTTTGGATATTGCGTCACTACAGATCTGTCAAGTAGACATGCGGATAACGGAAATGTTTTCAACGTTTACTTTTCTCTACCTGTTATCGGGTTTATATAAATAACCTTTGGGACCTTTCAGGCTTGCGTATTTCATTTAGTCTCTAAAAATCTTGATCATCTGAAAATTAGGAGATGAAGGTGTCGTGATAGACGAAAAAGGATCGAATCCTTCAAGACGAAGCGAGAGAGTACTTTCTAAAATTTTCTTAATGTCTCCTCCACTTTACAATCGAACAACAACTAACTGATTAACAATAATTACACACTATTTATACAATTACGTCAATGTTCATAGGAAACCGCGACAATGCAACACAGGGAATGGTGATGATTACAACAGAGGGTCTTCTTTTAGAGTACTGTCATCAACTTTCGTTATTTTAATCATATATCGTTTATTAAAAAGTTATAAAATGGTCAGTTAAACGAGGAACCTTCTTTTTCCCTGCAAAAAAGAGAGTTTGAATCTTCTAAAGACGTTAAGTTGAAAAAGCTCAGCATGAAGTAGCTCCACCAATGAGATCCCTACGCTTATGTCACATGACGGACACAACAACATCATCCTGTCATAACGAAACCACTTAGTCAAGATGACATTGCCTCCAGTTAGCAAAACGGAGTTAAATTAGTTACTTGAAACAGACTAGGAAGGAGGGATTGTTTTAACAGGTTGTACATAACACTAATAGTAGTAATTTGTCGGGATTTTTACGGTTATTACAACTCGCAACTTGCTGACGTAGCCAGTTTGATCTTGTCGAATATATCAGCGAGATCGTCGATGACCAGGATAAGAAGAAGTTGTTGATTCCTTCCGTCGCCATTGATTGCTATACCTTGGGTCAAAAACATCACGGTTGAGTTTGTTACCTTTAGCATGCATTCTTTTGGCCTCGATAACGTAATACCAGAGAACAGAAAGTAAACGAAGAAATTCTAACATGCAAGCATGTAATCAATCACGCAATCGCATTCCTCTGTTAGACTGCTTGACATAATTCATGCAAGCAGTCTTTCGCTGAGCGGTTTCCACAGTCATACTCGCATTCAAAGATAATTTAGAGGGAAATAAGTAGCACTCTTCCCAGTTGTGTACGCAGGAATTTCTTAATGGGGCCATGTTAAGAGTGGCAGGTCTGCAAAATCATCTTGTGGGATGTTCGTGGTTCTCCCCCGGAAGTTAAATGTTTTTACCGCTATCAGCTCTTGTTTAGGCAACTTTGTGACGATTATCTCTTTCCTTTCTTAAGTAGGACTTTCTTCCCCGATTATGAGAAATCCATTATTTTGTTATGCCAGAAATGTTCCAAATACGGCACATTATTTATATAAAGTTTATGTTTGTGAAGTAGCAGTGCCATTAATTCCTAGCGCGAGTTGATTTGCTCCATTAGTACATAGATACATAAGCCAGGGAATATCGACATTCAACTCGTACGCATCGTAGATGACCAGTTTCTATATTTTGTCACTGTCAGCTATCCTTCAGACTGGGATTCAGTTCTTTAATGGTGTTACTCGTGGCTCTGCTTTTTTTTCAATCCCCAAAAACCAGAGTCAACCACGAAACCCAAATCCATTTTTCATGCCGAGTGAAAAGGCTGTGTTTGGTCTTCAAGCCATGGACAAGTTTATCTACTTTGAAACCGATCAATTAAAAAAGGAGTTTGTCATGTTAACAAACGTGACCACGATAGGACAAGTGTGGCAACTTATGTACAGCAATTTGCAGATTGGGTTTCAACGTCTCTCACATTTTGCATGGTTCGAATATTTTTGGTTTACAAAGAGGCAGCATGGAGCGAGCAGTTTATTAAATGAATTCTTCTGAAGTTCTCAAACATTGTCCAGGGGGTAAATCACAGAATTCATTATTTTGACGCTCTGAAGACTATTTAGCAGGTTGACTCTAATGTTTTTCTTGAACACGTATTTCAAAACACGAAGTAAATTGATATTAGTAGTTGACTTTTAAGCCAACATGGCAATTTTAAGAAATAGATCTCTAATCCTTCTCGAGATGTATTCAATCAACGCCGATATCTCTTCATTTGAAGGAGAGGAATGCAATTCCAAAAGGATGAATGAAGTTATTAAGCACAGTATAATTATAGAGCGAGTCAATATTATGAAACCTAGGTGACAACTAATTTAATGATCTTGTACATATTTGCAAACACCATTAGGTAACTCCAACAGTTCTACATGAGTTGTTTAGGATTCAAAGCGCACAAACAATCATGGGTATCCGTTAACTTATTCAGACAACATCAAAGCTCGCTGAGTTTATAGACAAGGATCATAACATCTTGAAAGACGACAAAAAATTTGACCGAATTTTACAGGAAACGAATGTACTTCAATATGGCGCTTGAAATTGGAAACGATACCGTATAAACTTCCTTGGATATATATTTCAATTGCTTATTGTGTAAGTTAAATTTGAAACCAACTTCAGTGTTGTACTTGAACTTGTAAACGATGCTAGACCAGGCCTCATCAACATCACTGGTCAGAGAAGACACTTCTTATTGTGACACATCAGACGACTCTTCCTGGAAGGTCTATAACGAAGCCAAGCTTCAAAAAGCACACGTAGCATTTAATTTTGTGACTGAAGCAAACCCTTTTAAGCATAATGCTAGCACAAGCCAGGGGCGTAATTGTAGGGGCAGAAGCCGCCAAATATTTAGGGTCAAAGTATTTGTTATCAATACCATGGGGTTTTTTGCATACTTCCAACCTAAGAGTATCTGAATGCCAATAACAAAATTGTCGTAAATAGAAAACGCGACAAGGATAACCCAGGTCAGAATGAGCGTTTTAGGCCGTTTCTGAGAAGCAGATTTTCAACATTTTCTTCGTCGCCCAACCATGGTTGGCAACATTTTCCACTTCATCAATTTCAAAATGTAGCCCTCTCAATGTTTCTGTCACAATTACAGCCCTGCAAGTACCTTAGTATGATATTAGTGTCACGTTTTCATGCGGTTATTAACTCCACTTGGATAGTTTATAGTTTAAACGATATAAAAAAACATCTTCAAAGTCAACATTGATGCATTTTTAGGAAAGGATATGATGAAAAACGTTAAAGCTACCAACTAAAAGAGCTAAAAGTAGATAAGAATAGTTTACCAGACCTGAGATTTGCTGCAATCATTTGGTTGATACGACGTATTAGCCAAGTCTGAGAAGGACAAGACTAGGTTAGTTTCATTTCCTCTTCAGCCCTTCCACATTTAGCTTTCTGTGCTAGCATACATCTAAATTTGAATAAGTAAAGAACTTAGCACGAGGAAACCGGTATAGCTATAAACGATACATATAAGAAGGGTGGAATGCCTCATCATACCACACTTTTCATAATTTGCGATTTCACAGGTTAATTTCCATTCTCCCTCGCATGATAATTTTTCACTCGTTCTCAATGCAGGAAAAAAAGCACCACTTATAAGATTTCATAATTTATTACAGGTTATTGCTATATATTTGGTATATTTGCTGTATTTGCAGGAATAAATTCAGGAGGAGCGCAAAAGTTCGTATACAAAGAGAATGTAAATAAATGACAAATATTACATATTCATGATCTCTTCCAAAAATGCAGGTTCTGAGAAGGTTCAAAGCAAAGAAATTGTATTCAATAGACGCGTTTTCTCTTACTGCAAACCTTTTACACTGTACTGTACTGTTGTACTCATACCAACTGCATTTGTATTCTATTATTAATTTTAACAGGATGTGGCCTGGTGTCAAATCGCTATCTTATGTGGACACTAAAAGGAAAGAACAGCTTGTATTTTACCCCCGGTGCAAGTTGCAATGTAATAAACACACTTTCCCACAAGAACTTGAAAGAAAATGCCCCTTCATATATGTTACAATTTATTATCCAAAGTACTGTTGACGTTTTAAAACTACTTTCTTTTCAACAGAGCATGAACTACCTGAGGAGTTACCATGGGGCTTGAAGTTTCTCCCGTCCACAACGAGCTGTTTGATAACGCATGTACCTTCCCAGAATTGCACAAAGCAGTGATAACAAACAACCCTAAACTACTCTTGAGGTAAGAATCACAGATATATAAAAACTTGGTGCTAGTATGATATACTTAGTCTTACACATTAAGTATGAATCGCAACACCGTTGCATAATTCTTATCATGAAAGCACACGCTATCAAAACTTTACTTACAATTCCATTTTTAAAGCTGTCGTACGTGTCATTATTGGTAATTACGTATCAATTGAAGATTTTGGGGCTTTGAAATCTAGAAATCTAGAAATTTACACAGTAGTGGCATAGTGGTATAGTGTCAGACTCATACTTCGAGGGTCGTGAGTTCGAACCGACCCTGAGCTTGCCTGCCATGATCCCTGAGGTACTGTCATCTGCTCTCGTAAAGTGGGGAACTATTTTCGAGAGATAGGACATAGGGGGACTACATGCATGAATAACAGGAATAGCAAGCATTAAATAGCATCAAAAGTAAGCATAATAAGTAAGCATGAATAGATTATCATCCGAAAAGGAAAAGTAACCCGTTCTTAATAATCAAGGTGAATACAAAAAAAGAAATCTAGTGTAGTTGTAAGACCCTAGCAATTTGAAAATTGTGAACTCTAATAAGAAACATCAATGGTTTATTTCTGAATAGCTTCAACAGGAGTATAGGTATAGAATCGGGCACTTTACACAAAATAACGACCATACACGGGGGACTGACAAGACAACATGATATCTACAAGGTTAAACTATGTTGTAAAATAACATGCAAAGGAAAGGCAATTGACAAGTTATCTTTTCACCAGTATTGTTGTCGAAACCAGCCTAACGTTTAGCACTGGAATTTACTGTGCCGATAAAACTAGTTATATGGTCAGTCTAGATAGCTATGAAGAGTGAAAAGAGGACCTTGGTAGTTAAAATGTTTGCTTGTTTATGTTTTTGTATATTTACATGATGTGTATACCAGATATTTCAACTTCGCTGGAAGTACGACATTTGCTAGATTTCCCTAGATTACAAAACTGGTCATTCATGTGATTGTTGAACGTGATTATGAGGTCTGACGCACTGCGTCTTTTGGGGACTAAACAGCTGTTTAGAACACTGTGTCTTTTGGGGACTAAACAGATGTTGAGAACACTTTAAGTGTACTGGTCTGTTTGCGGAGGTAACTGCAGCTGAAATAGTCAGCATGTAGGCTGCAAGTTTCTACAATACTTCATTGGCAATTACAGTAGTTTTAATGTTACTTTAAACTATAATCATTGTGAGATACCAGGATAGTGGCGGTTTTAGGGGGAGGCCGACAGGGCCATGGCCCGAGGCCCCGCTCCTCCAGGGGCCCCGGTTTTAAATGCTAAGAAGGTAGTATGTGTTTAACTGCCCATATTACGCTGGTGGGAGTAAGTGATAACGTGAAACTTTACCCATTGGAGGCAATACAGTATCTCCGGAACTTCTGCAGGACGATAATGCCTGAACTCTATTGCAATACATGACGTCATAGGGCCCCGCAAACGTTTTTTGGCCCAGGGCCCCGCGCCCTCCAAAACCGCCACTGTACCAGGATCATAGACAGGTAGGCCTACTGGCAAAAGACGTAAAGGAAAGTCATTGAATACCTGTTCATCTTCTTACAACAATCTTTATATGAAACATAATTTGAGAGGAAAAAGAACAAAAATCATGTTTATTAACGGCTTAATGATTACACGTATCACCGTATTCAAAGTTGTTGTTGTTAAACCAAACGCTAAGATAACACTTGCCGTTGCCTTTCGTAAAAATATTCAACGTTTATGAAAGGAATTTCTGTTACTTAGAGGGTGCTGTGATAAAGGAGCTCGGAAAAAGTGTGGAAAAAGAGGGTCATTTTTACAAGAAAGATTAAATGAATGAAGCTCAGAAAGACGTTTAGGACATAGGGGGTTAGGCCACCTGCATTTTTATACCCTAAACAATTGCAAGAGCAAAAGCTATTGATTTAGGATGTATTACTAATGGTTTTGGTGGGAGGATGTATAGAACTATGAATGACCGACTTTGATCAAGACCTGGGTATATATAACGTCCTATTAAGTTTATCCTGGACGTTGTGAAATCTACCCAGGTCCTTGGCATGATATAAGTATCAATAGGGATGACAATAATGATAACGTTGATGATGACGATAATGACGGTGAAGATGAAGAGAAGAATGAAAGGGATGTTTGAGGTAATAGTGGTTGTAAAAATGATAAAGACGATCAGATTGTATGTTGCGATGTGCAACATGTAGAAGCACAAGGAAAGCAGTAGAATTGAGAAATTACTTGATGACTAACATGCTTAATTCTTCAGTGATCCATTTTCCCCCCTCATATTTAGCTATCAATTTTGTAAACAATTAATTTTTCCCATTCTTTGCTACTCATCATTCAACCTCCTACTTTAAACCATTATTTGGAATGGTTAAGTCCTTTAATTTACCGTGCCTTGATCAAAGACGATACATTTCCGGAATCTAAACAGTGGAATTAGTTGCAATGGAGTATATATGTGTTTAATTCAA
>JAAAKL020005801.1:0-18818 GCA_010016065.2 Carybdea cf. marsupialis auct. non (Linnaeus, 1758)
CATGTTACCCTATTAGTGAGAACGTCAATGGCCAAAATTGAGAGTGATGCCCTTTCCCAACACGGAGATATCAGGTTTAAAAGCTTTGAATCTCTCTAACAAACCCCTGTTGTTTTATGCTGGTTCCTAACTTCTGGAACCAAGGAATACCAACAGAGTTTTAGGCAGAGAACTTTGAGATTCAAACGCCTCTAGTTTAGACACTATATACACTACAGGCCTGCTACTTTGGGGAACAGCCTATTCCAAGCTTGCCTTTCGATATCCGGAGTCAGATTGTACTATTTCCAAATCTATTGATTTGTGACGTCACCACTTTCCCTGCGCATAGACTCTCGAGTTAAGGTAGGGTATGTTTAAGGAAGAGCTTGCAATAGTGACCCACACGAAACTACCCGTGATTTTTTCCCCTGGCATCTTGAATGTTTTGAGGTGTTTAAATGTTCTTCGTTCAAGATTTAATTTCTATTCTTTAGGGAGGACATGTTCAGCGTCTTTAATGTTCTAAATCTACTGATCTAAAATTAGTTAAGCATATGGGTCTTACGCAGTTTTTGACATGCTTCAAAATAGTTACGCAACGCCCCTATTATTAAATAAGATATTTACTTACTATCCACAAACTATTCGGCTTGCTTTCCGTAGTTTTTGTGTTTAGGAGAATAGATGGAGCTACTTGGAAGCCCCCGTTACTCTCACGCCCATTCTGTCTCGGAGTGGTAGTAACAGTTAAGCTCCTAACCATGGGTCAAAGTGATCAAAATAATGCTCCCTAGCAGGTTACTCTTCTTGGTAAAGAGGTTCATAGAGAAAACAACAAAAAAGCTGGCAGAAGGCCAACGGAAAGTACTGCTCTATACTTCAAACATCAGTTATGGATTTTAACCAATGAAGCAGAGTAACTTGCTGCGTTGTTATTTATTAATCTGACAATCAGGTAAGCCAGTAAATAAGCCGTTGGAAAAGTCAAGATTGCTCGTTACACATGAATGTACGAGAGTCGTCTTGAGGAACGAGGGGTTGCATGGAGTTGAGTAGCCTGATCAATAATGTTTCGACGAAAGTAGACGTTCGTTGATACGTGTTAATCTTTGAATGGTTGTGGTGAAGTTCACCCAAACAGAAAAGGGCTCAAATCTGTTCCTATGTTTGCAAAACAAGTGTCAAAGGAGAGAGAGTGCCTCCCCTTTTTAGAGACTAAAAGGCACTTAAAGATAAATTCAGATTTCCATAATCGGTGTTCGATCTAGATATGTAATGCCCAAGGGGAAATCTGACAGTAGAGGAAACTAAACACAAGCCCAGATATGGGGTGTGACACCCTACTTAACTCACCATAAAAGGGCCTAAACAGTCAATTTTGTTTACAATTGAGCACTCCACCTAGTCTCGAGGTATATCCCAGTGCCCAGTGCGCTTTTTGATAGAAAGGCTTGTATGGAGTCATTTCTTACAAGCTTGTCTGCAAGTAAAATTCTGACACATTCAAAGTATGTGCCCTCACAATATAGGGACTCATTTTACTACACCATCCTTCATATCAGCAACTTTAATCAAGACTATTCTAATATCATCTATTCATCATCTTGTAGACTAGTGATAATTTATACTGCAGTAGTTAGCTGTGTATAATTTCAACCACTAGAGTTAGTTCTGCCTTTCTGACAGTAATCTGATTTCTGCCAGATTGATGTGACGTTCAATAGCGCCTCTGGCTTTAAATAGAGCTATAAAAGCTGCTTTTGTTATATGTACATCTTATTAAGAAATTGCCTTTACGTTTACTTATGGGAACATAGATCCCCTGCTTATAAAATACAGGTGCAGGGTTTGAGGCCACTGAGCACTACTTGCAAAAATGATTTTAAGGAGACACGTATGATAATAGCCTTCACATGAATTTCTTTAGCTGCTTTTTTATCTACCGTAGCTGAAATGTTACTTTTGATGTTTTTAAGATGAATGCAGTAGGGTAGTAGTAGTAGTTAGAGTTTCTATGTTCTTCTGATATTGATGACATTGAAACGATCTTGTTGTTTTATTGTTCGAGAGCACTTAGTACCAGAGCACACACAATCTCCATCTATACCCTTACCTGAAACCACACCTCCAGATCAGTTCTCTCCACTACCATCACTAAGCATAACATCCAAACCGGTCAGAAAGAAGAAGCCTTCACTCAAGGCATAAGAGAATATGGCGCACAACTAATTTTAGTTGTTGCTATTGTATGTACTTATAATGTAAGTATATGTTACCTATCTCTTTGAGGGAAGGTGTTTCGTTACTGTTTGCTGTTGACGTTTTTGCGCATGCTCTACTGGGAAAGGCAGTTGAAGATAAACGTGTTTAAGTCAAGATGTCATTTTTTCAGTCTCATCTCAACTGACTACTTGGTATCGAACCCAAATAACAAAACAGATCTTAAGTTGAAAAAGAGTGATAAGCATTGGCTATCAGGTTCCTGAATTTCCACAAAATGGTGTTTGAAATAGCTGTTCGTAAGTTATCTTTGAGGGGTAAAGAAAGCAAGTTTGCCTGTAGTGTAGTTCAAACCCTAAAGATGCATCATTCTGATAATGTTAAAGATGTCCCACTTGTTTCCGTGCTTACAGAAATTTTGGAAACATATCACTGATGGTAATGTCAGCATTACTGCTGTGGGTACCAATTTGTTGTATGATGAACTTTTGATGTCTTTGTAATATCAAGGTGTAAAAGTAGACACTAATTTTCGCTCCACTTTCGCGTGCATCTTGATGAGATTTCATAAATGCACACTAACAGGATAAACTGTCCCACTCCATAGTCTATTTGAATAGTTTACTCTTACCATATTCCGAATATTGTCGCTATTCAGCTATATAGGGTTGTCGCTATATATCCGTCATAGAAGGACGGTACTTAACAACGATATTAACGTTTATCTTCAACTTTTTATCTTACCATCAACAATCAATCCATCAGAAATCTGCAAACAGTAAAGTCCATAATCCCTATCCTTTAACTTCTCCGACTTTCAAATCCAGTTCGCTCTTCCATTATCTTTTCAAAATTCAGTCCTTCATAGATTTTCTTTCTTTGGTTAACCTATGCATTAAAAGTCAGCCCAATACGATAAAATCTGCATTTTCATTTCTTCCGACCACTCGAAATGTTGTTGATCATTGTTGATCATCCAGATATGAAATGATGTTCAGAAAGGTGATCTAAGGACGAAATGAAATATTCTGAAATATACTACCAGTGGACACGTAGTAGATTATTGTAGGATGTACGTCCCATCTACTATCATTAATCATTCTACAAAGACGAGGAAGGATTAAGTGCTTTTAAGAACATTTACTTTTCAAAGTGGAAGTTGAGTGCTAGACCTTGCCTCTTTAGGAGCTTGTTGGGCAACTGCTAGTACATAATTTCCAATACAAACACGCTGTACATCTGTTGCTATTCCATTCTCATCCTGATCACTTCTTTGATATAATATCCCATCCTTTTTCACAGGTTATCTCTGCGAGGTAACTGCGAGGTATCACATGGAATTTTTATTTATTCTTCATATATTTTCTCCCATAATCCGTTTCAGACAATTGATTAATTTATAGGATATGTCCTAAATTCGCTATAACCGCTTGCACGCCGGTTATTTAACGAAATTGTTTCTGACCTCTATAATTCACATCGAGCTAACATAGGCACCTGGTACTGATCACCAAAAGGTCTTTGCTTGTATGGCAACGTATCAAATCCTTAGGTTGCAGCATCAAATAGAAAGCAATAGAAAATTTCAAATTCATGACATAGAAATTACGAGTGTTGTGTGGCACTAATTGTAGTCATATCCCCGATTGGGGTCATGGCACCAATTGTGACCAGAATGATCGTACTTTTGTAGTGACACAATGCTGAACCATAGAAATAGCCAATCTCATTCGTAAAGGACTGTAGCTTAATGTCAAAGCGTCAACAGTTGCAACAACAGAGCCAGGGCGCTCGATTCCCAGTTGTCGAATGGCAGTTCGCCTTCCAGATTTTAGATCTTCGATGTCTACCTTCAGGTATTAGAAATTTTGACCCTTTTGCCATTACACTGTTAAGACACCTGGCTCTTCCATAAGAACACAACAACAAATCTAAACGAACCTAAACAATAGATAATAGAAAGTATTGTTAATTATTTCTCTATACAGTCTGAGATATTCATCTTGTAACTTGGTTACAGTTTTATGTTTAAGATTATAACTAATTCCTGGGTTGACCACATCATTTTCTGTTTTTCATGTCTGGCATGTTCCCATTCTCTTTTCAGTTAGTTCATCCACCTAATTGCTTACCTCAAACTTTTCTCCAGCGAATTATTTACTGTACATTGCGAGTTTTCATTGTGATGATTACCACTCGTATAGATCAGGGTAGAGATCGAAAACCTACAAGGGAAGATTTATCTTCAGTAGATATTTAACTTAAGATAGCATAATCAAAGTAGGGCTAAATAGTGGGACTTTTTAACAAGTTGATTACGTGATACTTAGATCATTTCACGGAATGAATTTAGTCTTCATGCGCATTTCCATTCCAATATACAAGTCTGTTGTGAGACATATCTCTACTTTTACTACTGACTTGACACATTAATCTTTAAGGAAGGGGAGCTTTTGCGGGATAGGTACTTATTGAAGTTATCATTTGTGAATGCCGCTTGTAGGATAAAAGTCAGTTATTTTGATTAGTTACGAAAATGAAAAATCTCAAAATAACCTAAGTCTTTAAAAGTGTGCTATCATAGTGAATGCTGGTATTATAAAACAGGATCATGGAGAAAATCTTCCAATTCTACTTAATGAAAGAGGATGTTGATGCTCAAAGTGTCAGGCATATTTTGTTATTCTAGACAAGTTCTTGTATAGAACTATAGGTTTCCGGCATTAAATTTCATTTATATCACAGGGGAGCTTAATATTACTTTGGTATATCGCATATTCTTGCCAATGTGGTGTATCAGCAAATCTCCAGCAGAAATGCTGATGTAAAGCTTGGGTTGTAGGAATAAAAACGTGGATTGACAAAGACCGCACGATCATTTCAGATCAACTTCTAATGTGCCGGCAATGATGGTGTTTATACACATCAGCCTACAGAACATCAGGTTGTCAACATCTCTGATTAATGGAATCCGACAACTGAAAATATGATCGCAGAACGCATTTGATAGTGACCATAACAAAATGGAGAATAAAGCCCCGTCATCGAGACAGCTTTTCAGGACTTAGATATCTGCAGCTGATCAAAAATCTGGCATATCCTACTTAATTAAGTTTTTAACGATGTTGAATTTTGCGTAGTCTAAAGTGGATAAAACCAGCTAGTCCCTAATCTTAGCGCTGATTGTGGAATTAGCCTAATGATACTGATAAGAAATGATTTAGAGAAGTATTGTACACAGCCAAATTATTGAAGGGCAGACCATACAATCCTGCCAGTTTTGTAATGTGCTTGCAATAGTTTGTTCCCAATCAAGGAATAGGAAATGGAGCGTGTGATGGTCCTGAACTGTGGTTCTGAACCGTTTATTACTGTTCCTTCCTAAACGTTGAAAATTTTCTTTTCCTGCGCAACAAAAGCCGATGTCCCCCAACGCTGGATGCTTCTTTTAATGAAAATATGTAATCTTACAAGCACTGTTTGTAATTAGTCTCCATCCTCTCAGTGATGTAATGTCAACACTTTTAAAGTGGAACCTCAAAGACTCGAACCCTTATAACTCGACCTTGCCGTACCTCGAACGAATTTCTTCGGTCCCTTGGGAAGTTTAACCTCTATGACTCGAACTTTTCCTCCGAAGTAAAATGATGACAACCCATTCATGCGACTTAAAAGGAATGAATAATTAACGCAGTTGGTATTAAAAATGTCTCTTATCTGCAAGACAAAAAGTTATGAAATTTATATGCTATAAACTTTGCATCACTTTTGGAAGTTCTTTTCTCGATGTACCGATGAAGATTTTATCTCCTGTTTTTAGCAGCTTACAAGGCAACTTCATACCCTTTCTGCACTGGTTGGCTTTGCTGTAATCTGAACCTCGCATGTATTGAAACTCGAAGTTCTTGTGGAAATAAAGTTGAATTTTGGCACATGCTCCTTTTTCCGGACAATGCCAGACAATGAAATATACAACAGACGTGTCTGACATATTGACAGACTCTTCCTCTCTATGCAGTTTCTCGTTGATTACCGCAGTCCATAAATCCTCATATTCATAGTATCCCATAACAGTGTATAAACATCAGACATTCTATGGTATTTTGCTATTCTATGTAAATTCTGTTCCACCTTTAAGGTACTAGGGGATGATCAAACGCAGATTCACTCCCTTGGATCACTCCACCACTCTCATTTCCCAAATCTATGCTGCGAAACCCTCAATTTCTCACATACCGCCTGAACTCTCATGAATGGAACTTCTATAACTCGAAGAAATGTGTACAGCCCCCTGCTATAGAGGCTTTACTGTATTAATTCATTTTTTATTCCATCGTCACTCTACCTTACCAATGTAACTACACAAGCTGCCAAATGTAAAGTTTGCTAAGTTTCTAGTTATTGTCCACAAGAGAATCGAACAAATAGAAAGAAAATAGAGCAAGCGCCCATCTCTAGTATTTTCAAAACAACTAGTTCGTACAAAATATCTCTATATTCTAATAAGCTGCTTTCCCATGACGTCATATTTAGTTTCTAAAAATCGACCAAATCTGCAGCTAACTTTTATAACGAAAAGTACGTAGTGGAAGCAGCAAGTGCACCTTGGCACTGTTAACATAAATTATACGCGAACTTGCTTTCCTAAAATTATGATAACGACATGCATGCTTTCATTAACTGCGTAAATCGTTTTTGAGTATTTCTACGCTGGGTTTGAATAAAATGACTTTCAACAGTTCATGAGCGTCACAGATGGAAAAATATATTACTCTGACACTAACTCCCCTTTAAATCTCATGCCTCCTTTCGATTCTCTAACTCTTCTTCAATACCAAACGTCCCACTAAGATGTACTAGTCTAGAACTTTAGTTGGCAAACTATGCAAGATAGTTCTATGATTTATTTATTATGCAAATATTTTATCTTAATAGTTTTCATTATCGCTGATCTGTATTTTTTCAGTTTGGCGCCGGAATTTTGAGGGCTGATATCAAAGACATACAAAACGTGTCTTTATATTTAGGTTGTTTTACGCCTTTCACAATTGACTATCGGTTTGTTGATATTTTCTATCGCTCACATGTAGTGCACACATGCACCGCAGTGATGTGCAACCTAAGATCCACTACCTAACTTTCACCGTCATTGGGTCACATTATAAATAATACCCAGTTGCAGTTTTAATGGTGGCTAACCGTGCCGTTGCCTAGGACCTTGCACCTCCGTGGAACCCCATGTCTTGATAGCAAGGGAAAATGTACACGCATCTGCCCAAAATATTACGTTTAAAGAAAATGAATTATTGGAAACTTCAGCCACTATAGGAATCCAGTGCCACCAGAGCCTCTTTTTCACGATATCACATAGACTACCTCACCATGTGTGGCGCCATAGGGTCCTCTAAACATCATTCGGACCAAGGCCCCTCACACTTCAAAAACCCCAGTGACAATACAATTCTTTAGAGGTTTGTTTCCACTTTCATTCCCCTGATCAACAGTAAGCCAATTAATTGACACCTGAACTTTTAACTATGTGCTGGTAGTACCACTGAGACCCGTTTTACATAATTACCGTTAACAAGGGGGTCATCTCTGGTGCCGTTAAAGCAGACAGCAGATAACAGGTTCCAGCGGTCCTTTTCCTAGCGTCTGCGAATCCGACGATTCGGTAAACTCTTGCCAAAGTTAAATCTTGGTTCAGATAATTCAAATGTTACTCGGTAAACAAATATGCTTTTTGAAAGAAACCTTAGCCAGATGGCTTAACAAAAGTCAGTCCCATCAACTTTACCATTACAAGTATCGTCATCAATCTGTGGCAGGTCTGCAATTCCTCAGGTGTTTCTACTCTGTGACCGACGGGTCGTATGCAGGATATCTGTGTACTGTAGGCATCGTTTACTTTGCTAAGTGAATCCTTTTTCATTAACAATGCAGCTGTAGCAAACATCCAAATGATTCCTTGGTCAGCTTCAAAGCATCAGGAAGTTCATACTTGAGTATATCAATTTTTCCTTGAAAGCATCATCGCATGCCAAACAACCGTTGGTAAGTTATATGAGATGCCAACATTTTGTTTTGGTGTCTAAGAGGAACATTGAAGAGAGTAAAATACAAGGGTTTGACAATATTGGTGACGTTAGGCCTTTTGTGGTTGTATAGTGAAGCATAAGTAGATACAGTAGGATATTTGTGGATCCCTGCAACACGTCTGTCTAAATGAAATACAAAAAAGAGGTATGGTTTGAAAGCTACCATGGTATCTTTATTTTTGCTTTAAAAAACTAATTAACTACTGCCAAAAGGAACATACTTTAAAAGAATGCATGAACCCAATTATTTGCTCTTCTTTTTTCAAGCTAGGCACTAGCTAACATCACTTTTTCTCTTCAGAGTCCATTATGAGAAAGATGGAGATTGATTCTTCAAGAACAAAGGCCAGCAATAGTAGTTCCTTAATTGTCCTTTGTTATGACTATTTTCCCTGGCTTCCATTGGATACATCCTAGTGTAAATCAAGGTTAACATTCCCGTGTAGAACGAGATCGTAGCTATCTTAAAAATTCTGATGAAACTGTGCCAATACAGCTCTGTAACTAAACCAAAATAAGATTTCACGTCTTACATCTAAGATTCGGAAAAGAGAAAGTCATTTAAAAATTGAACAGCGCTGTAGAGAGATGAGATATAGAATTTTGCAGCGGGGAAAAGAACCTAGTAACAAATAAATTCAGCGTGTTCCTCAACAAAAAGAGATTTTGTATTGAATATCATTAGAGATGAGATAATGCGATGAACAATTCACTTATGATAATGGGAGAAGAACTATCTGGTGACGTATGCCTTTTCATTCAGTGGTAAATGGTAACTGATTTGGCAGTAACTTTCCAGGCGGTAACGGTCTAGGTAGTGAGTGCTTAGATGGCAACTGTCTATCCATTTGGCGCCTCTCCTTGTTACAGCAAGGCCCGAGTGGCCTCGATTTTTACAGGTTACTGAATTCTCTACGACCCACTAGTTGCAAATAGCACAAAAAGCATTTTAACTTGCTGTACCCATTTGCTACAAACTCTAGGCTTGCTTCCTTGGCGATTCAACTACCACCTATGGACTAATAAACATTCTAACCTCCCTTTCCCAAACAAGCTTGTGAAGGTGTGGCATTCATGACGTTTTAAGTGTAGCAATGGAATGTTCTTTTGTAAAATTTCAACTTTATCCATTCACTGTATATAGATAACATATCATTTTTTAAAACCACTGTACATGATGTCATATTGATGCCAAAAGTTTTTACATTGCTTGAAATGCAGATATTGTATGCTTTTGTAAGAAAGGAAACACTAAAAAGAGCTTAACATGTTTTTTTCCTCACTTCTTTGGACTTTTGAACAATTTGTACACATTCACAGACTTGATTGTCGACTGTATTTCGTATTGCTATTAGGATTTAACAGCCGCTGCTACTGTTAAAATACAAAGTCGTTATTATAGGATGCAAGTACATTCCCTATACTTCTACCACTTTTACCAGGAGGTAACAACGGGAGGCAGGGGTAAAGTGCCTCCTACATTTACGTCAACAATTATTACGTATTAATGCACTTAATAGTTTTTGTTAGTTTAGATAATGGCTTGCTCTTCACTTTGAGAATCATTGCTACGACCCTGCATGCTGTTCTCCTGATTATTTAGTATACTCTTCATACACCTCTTTCAGACCCTTGTAACGTTTTTAATCTAGTAAAAATGGATCGTTGCAACTTTACGTATAAAGCATTTTCATTTATAACAATTAACTACCTTTTTAACAACTCAGATTTAGGTCGATTGTCTCGAATCTATACCATTTATGAATCAAGCTCTTCAACGGCTTCCATTATCGTAGTTTTGAAATTATCTTTTGGCATTCTTTTGCTTCCCTTACAAGCTGACTTGGAACTTTCTAATTTCTGCGACCTCCACTTGTTAAAACAACTTTCCTATTCAGCATTTGCATTCTTCACATCTCCGCCACATTTTCTTGGGCTCTTCATGTCATGTTGGTGTCAAAAGCTTTTTACATTGCTTTAAATGCACGAATGGGTGATTTTTCGTAAATTTATCCAAATGACGTAAACATGGAAACAGTCTGGAACATATTTCATGGCAAATTTTCAAGTTTTGTCTATAATTTAAGATCTCTGAAGATTAACGAACAAGAGTACATTCCATATATTAAATCTATTTTCCAGATGCTGGTTTTTGGATGTCATACATAAGGAGAAAATGCTAAGTCACAGTTCCGAGACAAATTTGGTGGCGTCTCGTTGCAATCAACAACTGTTAAACGTGTCTGGCTGTAATAAACAAAGGTAGTGGGGCCTTGTTGTAATCAGTACCAAGACATGGAGCAGTGGTCCTGCTAGACTCCTACCCCAAATTTTGGAAGGACTGAATTTTGACAAGAAACAATTTCATTAGCAACTGTTATGTATAATGGCAATCTGATGCTGTTACGATTAATCGATAGTGTCTGCTCATAGGCCCGTTTTTGTGGAGACGTAATTTTCATCGCCCTCGCTTCTGCATTTAACAAGTCATATGATTCCCTTTTCTCAAACGACTATAGTATATTCTTTAAGATAAGCTAGTGTAATGACAACTTTTGCAAACGGTTAGAGCTATGTTAGTGGAATCACAACGCTTATTTTTGGAATACGCACTAGTGGTCCCTGTTTGTTAATTAGCCACTGTTAATCAGCAACTGTAGTAATGCTCCATAAGATCAGCTATATGAAACAAGACAGTCGGTAACTGTTGATGGAACCTTCTTCCCAAAACAATCCTTGATGGGACCTTCTTGTAACTAATAACCATCATCTGGGACTTGCTGCTATTAATCACTGTTATTCTGGACCCATGGTCGCCAATAGTTGTTATCCTGGCCTTGTTACAATCAACAACTGTTAAGATGAAACCTTCGTCATCAGCTTTATTTATAATCATTCATTAAGCAATCAGCAATTGTTATTGTATCCATGCTACAATCAGTAACACTTGAGGCTTGTTGATACTCAGTCAGCGACTGCTACAAAAGCCTCATTGAAATTTTTAGCCATTAAGATGCTTTCTTTGCAATCAGCAAGTGTCCTCCTAATTCCATTTGTAATCAGCATCTATTAGTCGGGCTGCATTACCTGACTAGCACTAGCTATGATACTTCATGGCCAAAGCAGCAATTGTTAACATGCCAATGTTCTAATGCATGTTTACGACCGTAGTTCAGCAATCATACAACAAGTAATGCAAAGGGTACCTTTAATCATCCATCACCATGATATTCCACAAGCGATAAGCTATGGTTACAATGTTCATTTACTTGTCAGTTGGGTATTATTGCAATCAGTGACCGTAACAGCCTTTCCATAAGGAACTATCTGCAATCTTGCATACAGTAAGACTAGTTATGACCGTGGTTCTTTACCGTATCGAAGGCTGCTCAAGCAGCACTTTTAATCAATAACAGCTCATAAACTCTTTATCAGTAGTTATCATAATGGTATCTCACGCGGTTAGCGACTGTTGATACGGTCTTGCTGTAATTAGTGCGCGTTACAGCCTTTCCATAGGGAACTATCTACAATCTTGCATACAGTAAGACTAGTTATGACCGTGGTTCTTTACCGTATCAAAGGCTGCTCAAGTAGCCCTTTTAATCAATAACAGCTCATAAACTCTTTATCAGTAGTTATCATAATGGTATCTTACGCGCTCAGCAACTGTTGATAGGGTCTTATTGTAATTAGTGCGCGTTACAGCCTTGCTATACCCAATCAATTATTGTCTGATATTCAGTAGTTGAAGACCGTGGTTCCTTAGAAACTCAAAAATTGTTATAAATTGCATTTTAATTCACTGATAACTAGAATAGTCTATTTGTAATAAACTATTGATATTATAATATCTTAAGCAATTAGCAACTGTTAATAGGGTCTTGGTACAATCGGTATGTGCTACAGTGTTTTTGATAAGCGATCCACTGTTATTTTACAAACACACTGTGCTGTGCTATGCCTTGGTTTCTTACATGTCTTGCATTGGTCTCTCTTCAGAATCAACTGTTATCTTTCGCCCTTCTCACAATTATGAACTGCTTTCATGCATCATGTTCAACAGCAAACGTTTTCCAAGCAGGCCTGCGGGTTAAACTGTTTTACATGCCAATAATAAATCCACCACGTGCTAATATCTAGAAGTATTTTGCTCAGTATTATACTGATTTAAGCATCCCAATCGAAGAGAGAACCTTAACTGGTCCTACGTTGTCTATACGTTGTCATGATGGACTCCTCTTCATTTAGAGCAAAGCAAAACGGAGGCCAAATACCAGCACAAATATACTTTATGATGACCTTGAGATTTGTAGCTAGGTAATAAACATGGATGATATCGTGAAACTATCTATGCAGTGTCCTCTGATAACACATGTGGAAGTGTATTGTGGTACTAGTCAAGGTATTCCCTGACGCCATTGCTCGCACAGCATAGCTTAAGTATATTCTTCCTTGGATTAAAGTTCTCTATTAATCACTAAGAGCTTTTTAAAGTTGCTGTATTGTAGACAACGTACTCTCAGCAGGCGTCACTTAAAATACAACATGAGTTTTGATGTATCGAAGTTAGTGCAGGAGTATTCAGTTATTTCCTATTGATCCGATTCACATTTGAAAACTCGAATATCAAGCTATAATCTTGTCACAGAGAAGACACGAGTTCATTTATCATCGGAAATTTAGGGGGAAAACAGGACAAAAGTTAGCACAAAATGGCATTACAGATAATTCCATGTGCCTTCCTACTAGTTTTCAAATATATCAAGTGGTTAGTATGCCTGATCTAAAATTTATGACTAATCACAGATATCCGAAATCGTATTTTTTCACCCATATATCTCTATCATTACAATGAAATGGGAAGAAAATCAAGCAAAGGTAATACTGCCATTGAATTTGTATGTCTGCTAATTACTTCTCAATTAGATTGATGTACGGTTATTCCTATGTCGTATTAACATCACGTGCAAAACTGAAGCTGTTTTTGCCTCTTTATACTTTGTAACAAAAGAACCATCCTTTACGGAAAAGGAGCCTAGTCTTTTGCATTCTAGATAACTATTTGCAGAGAATTATGTTGGATTGTCTCAGCAACATAGCAAAAGTAACTTTCAGGTCAATGGATTTTTAGAGTTACAACAGTTGATACTTCAGCCACAGCTAACCGATGACATTAGAGTATACAAAGGTTTTCTCGCAAATTTAGTTAACCTTAAACTATTTAAAAAAATGTTCATTTAAATCTACGAGATCGCGTCCAAATTTCAAACCCAAACAAAGAACTTGAAGAAAGTTGAAGTAGGATGTCCAATTGAATCATTGCAGAACAGATGCCTCTTTGAAACAGCAAAAATATTGTGGAAGGTTCTTGATACCTAAGGCAAACGAAAATAACATAGTACCGTAGGCTGCAGTTAGTAAGCTCACTACTCATGATAAAAATACCAGGATCTACAACGATACCTGAGACCAAATATCAAATTTTTTTAACAGTTCAGGTATCTATTTTCATATCACATTAAGATAAAATTGAATACTCACATCAACTATGGCAGATTCAAATAATGACGATATACTCGTGCCTACAGAACTTTATTACCAAACAAGTAAATCCGAATTGTCCCATTCCGAATCACGTGTACAACAGATAAAATAAATTGTGCAGATAATACAAGTTATCATCATTTTAAATATAAACTCGCAATTAGATATATTAACACTGCTCAGCATGTCTATGAAAGATTTGCTGTTCTTAGCAATGTCACCTATAGAACTCATCCCTAGACTGATGAAGGAATTATAATAGTCATTTAGGAATTTTCTCCTCAGTGACTTATATTTTAGAGATTTAATGATAATGATTTTTATTAAACTCAAGTGCCATATATTTTTTCTGTAACTTTACAGAGAAATAAGCTTCGACATTGTTCATATCATTCTCACTGTTTTCACCCATTACGAAGGGGACAGCAAGATTTTATAGGAGTGGATATTTACTTTACATTGGTACAACAACAGTACAAACATATTCAACACAGTTAGTAAAACAAAACAAACCAGAGATCAAGAAAGAAAAGGAAGGGGAAAGAAAGTAAATAAAAAACCGAAGTAATACCAAGAAAAACAAAGCAAACCAACATTAATTGATTAAAGTAGAGGTTTGCTGGATTGGGCCAATCCTTGTTTCTCCTGCAGAATATGTAATACGAAGAGCGAAAGGCGACTTCAGTAAGTTTGCTGAGGAGTTTCTTACTGTCAACACGCTAATAATGATAATGATAATAATGATGATAATAATAATCCACCAGGAACTGTCTGAGTTGTTTAGTTTGGAAAAAAGGAAAATTGGCAAGAACACAAGTCTAAAACTGTCGTTGAAACCCAGAGAGTAAAAGTGCTCGGTGATTTTAGCATACAGTGTGACAACATCATTAATCATCGTAGACTCGATATTGTCGTGATAAACAAAACGGAAAAGACTTGCATCATAATGTCATTGCTATCCCTTGAGACAAGAGAGTGAAACTCACAGAATAGGAAAAGATAGAAAATTATAATAATTTCAAGCAGAAGCTTCTAAAGATTTGGTCTCTCAAGAAACGGTCGAAGTTATACCTGTAGTTATTTGAGCTCGCAGTGTAGTGTCTACCACATACATAAAGCATATTGAGAGGACCGGACTATCACAAAACCTCATTGATTCAAAAAGCTGCTTTAAATGGGACGTCAAGAGTGATAAGAATAGTCTTGCAGATGTAAGGAGGAGATAAATCTTTGCCATCGGGAAACTTCAACATCAACCCAGAATGAGGTATGAAATAAGAAGAAGAAGAGGAGAAAAAGAGAAAGTATATCATGTGTGGCGAGAAAATTGAGACGGTATGGCATATTATAAGCGAATGTAAAATGTTACCCCAGAAAGAATATAAAAGAAGACATGGCAATGTTGCTATAGGCATGTTTAGAATAGAGAAGGGGAACCACTTGCATTTACAAACCCGGAGAGAATCATGGAATATAAACAAGTCAAGGTTTTATTGGACTTCATGATAAAGTGTGATCATCAGATTGAACATTAGAAGCCGGATATTTTCATCATCGATAAATTGAACCAGCATTACATAATAAGTGATATAGCATGTCCTGGGGATAAAAGAGTGTATGAGGAGAAGAAAGAAAGCAGAAAAAGATATGAATTACTGGCATGTGAGGTAAAACGATTATGGTGTTTAGAAAAGGCTTATCTTATTCCTGTTGTTGCGAGCGCGTTGGGGACAGTTAGCAAAAATCTACGTGACTGGATGGAGAAGATTGGGGTGAGTATTAGCACAGAATTCTTACAAAAAACAGTACTTCTTGGGACAGCAAGGATTCTTCGGAAAGTACTCGTATGATAATAGTGCCACCTTAGTTTACTAGTTTTAAACAGTGGACACTCTATAATACCATTTCCAGCTCAAAGCTAAGTAAATTCTCATATAATAACAATGATATATCTATTGAGGCACTACGGAAATAGGTACAGCTATGATTTATGAAAATTATCAAGCAGAAGAAGTGAGAGCCCTAAGGACCGAGATCAGCTTTTTAATTTTGAAAGTATTATCAATGATCACAGTTTCACTACTCAAAATGTCCAAACCTCTTCTTATTACAGTCCTGAGTGAACATACCCCGTTATATCCTACAATTTATGGAAATCTCTAGATAAAAAATTGTGAAGTAACATTATATTACTGTATATTTTCAGGCCGGTTGAGCGCCTTTGCCTCAAGGGTGTAAATGTTGCGTGCAATTTTTGAATTAACAAATTTATAGGTCTACTTTCTTATTTGATGAAAACAACTTTAAAGAATTTGCGAGCATTTTAATATCCTATCTGCTGAAGTTTAATCTTTGCTGCTAATAGCAAAATGTTCTTTAAAAAAATAAAGCCAGCAGCACATCAATAAATGTACCATCTCTCCACAAATAGCTAGCGCAGTTTGTAGCTCTTCATTTTCTGCTTGAAAATTTCTATTTTTTGCTGAGCATTTAACGATTCAATGATTGAGTATTGAAATCCATATGCCTAAAACCTGAAACGATTTTTATTGGGCACTGATAGCAAGAGAAGAAGTTACCAAGCCGCCTCGATATGGCAAGTACGTTTGAAACTTTCATCATGTATTACTCGATTTGAGTCCAGCCACTTTATCGACCACGACACCTTCCCTCCTTCCTTCACTTAGATATGAGATTCTAAATGTACTACCCCCTCCCTAATAATTCGCAGCCTTATCATGTTGTTCTGAATTGCAACGATTTCCAACAATCGTATCATGTATCTATTGGACGCGATGGCGAGTGCCATCTGAAGATCCGCTGGCCTTCTTTCGGTGTACGGGATACATCGTTTTTCTTCAGTGAGACATAATATCATGAGAAAGTCAATTTTATGTTCTTGTGATGTTTTGTTTATCCCTCTTCATTGCTTGGTAACAATATTCATCCAAATATTAACAACAATTTGATTGATGTATGCCTCTTACTATCTAGCCTTGATGACCATTCAAAAGTGCAAAACATAGTTAATTGTGGCTCTCAAATGTTTCAGCTCCATTCTCATTTTACCTGTAGAACATCCTCAATTTCAACTGCCATTCTACATGATAACGGACTGCCGATTCTTATAGCATCCTTTATCTTTACCTACCTTGAGGTAAAATTCAATAACAAAATTAGGATTGATGAATTATTGTGCTGAAGAACTATGCCCTTTAGAGTCAGATATTTGATTGTTTGTTTTTTGTTTAAAAAATTCCTTTTTTTATGTCGCATAACTGAAAATAGGTTTCTTTGTTCATCATGTCAAATTCGCAAAAATATCCGAAAAGCAAATCAGGCATTTTAACAGCACGAGAGTTTCTCTTGCATTTCTCAATAGTGACATAAATCGCCAAAAACGAGAAACCACGGATTTCTTAAATTTGGGGATAGAAATGGCAAAATCGAAGTTTCGACGAAAGTGATTCAGCTCGTTGTTAGCTGCTCTAAGAGATCACGAATAAACCCAGAACTAATTTATAATTGATCTAAAGGTGTAGAACTTATTTAAAGGTCAGCTTACTCCTTCAATTTTGCATTCGTGATAAGGAAGTGGTAAAATTGTAATGCCTTTAGCTGATCATATCTCTGATGAGGAAAAATTGCTCTACGCTACCGTTGACGCACCTTTAGCGCCATTAGATACATACTTGTTTCAAATTTTGTTTCGACAAAAATTTGTTATCTAGAGATTAAAAGTTCTAGAGTTCTGTGTCAAAAAATCTCAAAATTTAAAGATTTTGAGATAGAAATGAAAATTTCAATCTTACAATGTTTTCTTCTCAGATAAAGTAAGACTACATTCAGAGGACGTCGACCGGTCACTTCTTCGTTAATAAATCATTTGCAGAATCAACGTAAAACCCTCTAGGACATAGGCGCCTTTGCTTAAATCCTTACCAGCACAGCCTCTTTGTTATTGCATTACCGAAAGGCGTTCATATTATCGACTTAACCCATCTGCTGATCTGACCAATAGATGGGTGTAAATACACAAGCCAAAGCTTAAAACGGCTACCAACTGTGCAACCGGAGCCAAAGCACTATGTGACATGGGTGAGCATTAAGATTTCTGCTTCCTTTAACACCACCTTTTGGCTTTTTCTTTCATAGCGTGTTTTAGGAAAGGCTGCTTCAGTCGAGCACTCAAGAGGAAAACAGTACCAATTGTAAACAATTGGCTTGCACTGCGCTCAACTTATTATATTGTCATAGCCAGCAGACGGGAGTTGTTGAAGCTCTAAGGATGTAGCTAAGTACTTTGCTGGGAACTTAGTGAGAAATAATTCTCCAGCAAGTTGAGATCCATTTCTTGCACAGGTGGAACGACGTTCTTTTTGTACCGTTGTTTAGTCTTTTTAGCTTAAGAAACCCCCATATTTTGCTGTTTGCACAATAAATTTGTTGACGCATTAACGCTTTTGCATATATATGCACGCCAATTTTCTCACGGAGGACGGGTTTTGCGGCTGTAAAGGCGATTGCTAGTTAAGGAAGGCGCTTCCTATGTGTTCAGCTGGCACCAGTTCTCTCTTGGTCATTTAAATGAAGTGGATGGGATTACAGCAAGCCATGCAGACTTGGATATATGATTCAAAATGATTTGCATGAAGAGCTGTTCCCATGTCAGCAGTCGGTTGAGGCAACTCGTTTCTTCTTACAACCAGTGGCATATCCAGAAAATGGTTTAAAGACTTTAAAACACAAAAAATGTAAAAAATGGTAACTTATAGATTGCAAGAAATGCCTTTAGAATCTAATTAGTATTTGGAAAAAGTTGGCTCGAGTCTCTGGGTGAGGGGCGGGGCTCCTCCCTTACAAACCTCATGGTGTCTTTTCACGCGCTCACTATTTTTTGTATCTCGCTTAGCCCGCGATAGATAAATGCTTAATGATAACTACTAGTTTAATTCTCTTTAATCTTTCCTA
>JAAAKL020005802.1:0-18814 GCA_010016065.2 Carybdea cf. marsupialis auct. non (Linnaeus, 1758)
CACATCGGGCTCATCGCCGAGGAAAGGCTGCCCATCTGCTGGACGAAGTAGTCCAGGCGCGCCTCACAGCCAAAGTCGTAGCCGAGCTCACCCAGGGCAAAAACCAGATTCGCACCCTCTTCACAGCTGAAAGTTCGAGGCTGATCTGCAGTTTCGGTGTCGGTTTCGTCCTGGTTCGGCCACACGCCTGCACCAAAACCAGCGGGCATCAACTGCCCCGTGGGCTGGTGGGTCGCAACCGGGTGCCAGCCGGAAGGTAAAAAGCCACTCCGAGACCTTAATGCCGGAGACAGGCGAGGCATGTAGATTGCTGGCGGCATCATCTTTTGCTGCGACGTCGGGATGGTTGCATTTTGAGGAGCAGCACTCGTATGCTGCGAAGGGGCAAGATTGCCGACGGGTGCTGGGGGCGACGGCTCACCCGCTGCCTTTTGATCCGACGCTGCGACATTGTCGGAACAGGCGCACGATGGCGCTATAGAACTTGCACTTTCTTGGCCTTCGGATGCCGAAGCTTCGACCTCCGTGGTTTCTTGAGGCTCGACCGCTGGACTCGTTTCAGAATGACTCACTCCAATCTCCTTCTCTGCCAGGTGGATAAGGAAGCGGCCGAGGCCATGGTCTGCGGAAGCCGACACGACTGCGAAACGTAAGAGATCGCCAAGCCAACGTGCTTTGCAAACCGCATCGGATCTGGCCACCCGAACTCCGGGTTGAGTTTTGGGCCGCAATCAAACTTTCTGTAAAGATATTAACCAGCGAGGAGCATCACGTCCTGAACAACATCTACTTTATTCTTGCATTTTTCATAAAACCCAACTAAAAACAGGAATGCAACAATCACCCGAAGGGCCACGCCCAACGATGCCCGACCAGAACACAAGAATAGACGCTCCTGACTCATGAATCAGATCCCTCGACGCGACTCTCGATCTCGACCCGTGACTCTTCGAAGTCTTCGCCACACGAGGTTCCTGAACCGTCACTCACCCGCAGCTTGACGGTGTAGTTGCCCGATTTCAGATAGGCATGACGCACCCATGCGCCGCGACCACCGCGGCCATCGCCGAAATCCCAGTGATAGGTCAGGGGGTCACCATCCGGGTCGTAGGAAGCACTGGCATCGAAGACCACGGCGTCGTGAGCACCGCCGATGAAGATCGGCCGACCCGGCCCCTGCAAGCGAGCGACGGGAGCCGCGTTGACCAGGACCGTCGAGGTCCGCTGCGCCGTCGCGCAGGCGGTCTGTGAGTCGTCTTCGACCTCGAGTGTGACCTGGTATCGCCCAGCCTCTTGATAAGCATGGACCACCCTGGCACCCGTGAGCTCGGCGCCGTCGCCCAGGTCCCAGCGGTGGGCAATGATCTCGCCGTCAGGATCGTGCGACGCGGAGCCCTCGAAGATCACCTCGTCGCTAGGGCAGACCTGACGATCGGGTAGGAAGGACGGTACCGGCGGACGATTGACCGCCAGGAAATGTGCTCCCAGTGCTCGGCTATTCGGCAGTCCGAGACCATCGTCCAAGGTCAAACGGACAGAATAACGCCCAGGGCGGGCGAAGGTGTGGTGGACCTCTGCACCCTCGAGGCCGGCGCCGTCGCCGAAGTCCCAGGCATAGGTGACGACTTCGCCGTCAGGATCGCGGGAGCTCAACGCCGAGAAGCGGACGGTTCCGTCGACACACGCGTTTGCCGGCGCCTCGATGACCGGCTCCGGAGCGCCATTGACCACCACGCCCACCGCCGTCGACCCCCGGCTGTTGGCCAGACCGGCATCGTCGACGACTTCGAGGGTGACTTCGTACCGGCCGCTTTTCGCATAGCGATGCCGGACTTTGGCACCGGAGGCCTGATCGCCGTCACCGAAGTCCCAGAGGTAGTCGACCAAAGTGCCGTCGGCATCCGACGACGGGGTGGCGTCGAAGATCAAGACCTCGCCGACCGCCGCCAGACGGTCCTCCCCCGCTCGCGCCAAAGGCGGCGCATTAACCCATACCCAGCTTTCGGCGGTGGCGCTGCCACAGCTCATAGCATCGGTGGTGACGGTCAGGACGACCCGATATCGGCCCGGAGCTGCAAACGTATGGGAGACCTGTTTCCCCTCGACCTCGGTGCCGTCACCAAACTGCCAATACCAGGAGGTGATGGCTTGCGCTGAGCCCACCGTGGCGCTGGCGGCAAAGTCGACCGGCGACTCCGGAACCGCCGCGCTGACGCCATCGATGCGAGCGATCGGCCCTTCGAGAACGCTGACGGTGAGATCGTCGCTGTCCGTGCTCTCGCACTCTTCGACCTCGTCGCCGGTGATGGTGAGGGCGACCCGATACTCGCCCGGTTGATCGTAGACATGGACCGGCATTTCACCGCCACCGGTGGTGCCGTCGCCGAAGTCCCAGAAGAAGCTGTTGACCACGCCGTCGGTGGCATCCTGTGACGCCGAGCCGTCGAAGGTCACCGCCGCGCCCCGACAGACCGTCTGATCGGCTCCGGCCTCGGCCACCGGCGACTCGGCGACCCGCAGGATGGCGGTATCGATGCTCGTGTCGCACGGCAGACCGGAATCGTCACGCACCGTCAGGGTGACGGCATGGACGCCGACTGCGGTGTAGACCTTGGTGGGATTGAGGCCCTCGGCCGTCGTGCCGTCGCCGAAGTCCCAGAGGTAACGCAGCAGGCCGCCCTCGGGATCCCTCGAAGCCGAACCGCTCATCAGGACCGGCGCGCCGGCACAGACCGTCCGGTCGGCACCAGCGTCAGCGATCGGCGGCTCATTGAGGATCACCGTCAGCGCCGAGCTGGCGTTGCGGTTGCTCAACCCGCTGCCGTCATCCACGGTCAACACCACCGGGTAGGTGCCGCCGCGCCCATAGGTGTGGCGAATCCGGCTGCCGGCCGCCGGCGGCGAGCCGTCGCCGAAATTCCAAAGGTAGGTCAGAGGGTCGCCATCGGCGTCCACCGAGCCGGAGCCATCGAAGTCCACCGTCGTTTCACAACCGAAAAAGTCTTCGCCCGCGGACGCCTGGGGTGGGTGGTTGATGCGAATCGTGACCTGGTCTTCGGCCAAGGCGTTGCGCGCCCCACTGTCGTCGCGGACGCGCAACCGCGCTAAATAGGTACCGGGTCGAGGAAAGCGGTAGCGAAAGGTGCTGTTTTCGCCTTCGGAATCGTCAACCTGCCACCGAAAGGTGAGCGTTCCGCTTTCGGGATCATAGGAGCCAGAACCGTCGAGCAGGATCTCGTCTCCCGGCGCCCCGAATCGGTCAGGGCCGCCGTCGGCGACCGGCGGACGATTGACCCACACCGTCGCCTGGTCATAACCGACGGCAGCCGCCTGACCGGTCTCGTCTGCCACCGTCAGATGCACGGCGTAGACTCCTGGCCGCTCGTAGCTATGGCTGGCGGTGGGCCCCGAGGCGGTCTCGCCATCGCCAAAATCCCACAGATAGCGCACGATCTCGCCATCACTGTCCACCGAAGCGCTGCCGTCGAAGGCCAGCGACTCCCCCGGGGCCGCGATCCGATCGGCGCCGGCGTCGGCGATCGGTACCTGGTTGACGACCACCTGGAGCCGATCGGTCCGCTCGGCGCTGCCGGTGCCGGAGTCATCGCGCACGGTCAGCTCGACCGCGTAGGTGCCGGGAGCCCTATAAATATGGGTCGGCGCCTGCTCGAAGCTGCTGCCGCCGTCGCCAAAGCTCCACTGATAGGCCACGATCTCACCGTCGGCATCTCGGGATCCGCTGCCGTCGAAGCGAACCTCGCTGGCGGTCACCACCCGGTCGTCGCCAGCGTGCGCTTCCGGCGGCTGATTGACGATCACCAAAGCGGTATCTTGGGCGCGGTCGGAGCTCGAGCCGGAGTCATCCCGGACCGTCAGCCGGGCCTGATAACGCCCCGGCCGATCGAAAGCGTGGGAGACCTGCTCGCCGCTGCCGTCGGCGCCGTCGCCAAAATCCCACAGATATTCCACGATCTCACCGTCACGGTCGAAAGAATCGCCGCCGCCCAAGGTCAACGCTTCCCCGACGGCCACTCGGCGGGTCGGGCCGGCTTCCGCCACCGGTGGATCGTTGACCATCACGGTCAATCGATCCTGGCCTCGGCTGTTGCCCACCCCGGCATCGTCGCGAACCGTCAGCATCACGGCATACGCTCCCGGTGCCGCGAATGCGTGATCGACTTGCCAACCAGCGGCCGTCGAGCCGTCGCCAAATTGCCACTCGTAGCTGGCGATCTCACCGTCGCTATCGGTCACCCGAAGAGGCTCGAAGCTCAGACTCTCGCCCGGTGAGCCGATCCGGTCGGGACCGATCTCGACCGCCGGTGCCGAGTTGACCCAGACTTCGACCTCGTCTACGCCTACGTTGCAAGGACTGTCGGAGTCGTCTTCCACCCGTAGAGTGACGCGATAATGACCGCTCTCCGCATAGGTGTGGGAGACGGCGGCGCCGGTCCGGCGCGTTCCATCCCCCAGATCCCAGTGATAACGAACGACGGTACCGTCGTGGTCGACGGATGCCGAGGCGTCGAGAGCGACCGACTCCCCCCGGGCGACGACGCGATCGGCGCCTGCCACAGCGACCGGTGGTTGGTTGACCCCCACCGAAAAGCGGTGAGCCGCGGTGGCGGTGACTTGCCCCGAGTCGTCGGTCAGGACCAGCATAGCTTCGAAGGGCCCGGCCTGACCGTAGGTATGGCGTACGCGTTGTCCGCGGCCGCGGCTGCCGTCGCCAAAGTCCCACAGGAAGGCCAAGGCGTCTCCGTCCGGGTCGCTCGAGGCCGAACCATCGAAAACCACGGTTCGGCAATCGGCCAGAGCCAAGGCCGTCGCGTGCGGACGTGGCCGGCGATTGGCCGCCCGCAACCCAACTGGCAAATCGATCGCCAGGTCAAGGGTCGCCCCCTGGCCGAGGCTGCGGATCTGAAAGGTCGCATCGTTGGGTGACTCGCGGCCGCCACGAAGCACCAGCGCGGCGCGGCGCCCCCGTTCCTCGGCATCGAGCTCAACCGTCGCCGTGCCCCACTCCCCCTGCTCGGACGACGCCAGCGGCAGGCCTTCACGTATCGCCGTGTCCAGGGTCATCCGGGCGCCGACGAGGTCGAAACCCCGGATCTCGAGGGCTTCAACCTCCGGAGGCACGAAGAACTGCAGCTCCGCCCGAGCCTCCGGGTTCGGTAACCGGACCGTCGGCTGATGGCTCTGCAGCACGAGCCCCGGAGGTGGATCGTTGCGCTTCTCCGAACGACTCACCGCAACAGCAAAGAGATTGGCATCGTTGCCCTGCAGCCCCTCGACCATCAAGCGAAATCGTGCAAATTCACCGGTCGTCTCCCCGTCATCGACGGTGAAACCAGTCAACGTCGTCCACCGATCGTCGTGCAGTCGGCTGGCCGCGAGCTCGAGCCAAGCCAACGCCGTGCCTTCCCGCTCTGTCAGCGTGGAAGAATCCAGCTGGGAGCCAGCGCCGAGCAGGCGGAAGCGGATCTTGGTGTCGAAATCGCCATCCGCATCGTCCAGGACACCGCCGCAGTCCGGATCGAAGAGCCGCAGGTAGAGCTCGCCGCCGGTATCTTGGGGCACCCGAATATCCACGACCTGACGAGAGTCGTCGTCGCCTTCCGCCGGCACGGCTTTTGGGCCATAGATCACCCAAAACGCTTGATCCCGGGCCGGGCTCGCCGGCTCGTGACCGGACGCCAGGCTTTGCCCGTCAGCGACGCAGATGGCTAGCCAGCTCAGCCACCAAACCAACCCGGCTTTGACGATGCACCGATTCATCCCTATTCCCCTGACGGTGGCTACCGCCGGTCGACCGAGTTTTCCGGCCAGGTGTACTCTCGGCGGTGACCATGTTCGTCTTCGAGGCGCACGGCGGCGAGACGGATCGAGCGGATGTCACCGGCGAGGTTGATCACCGCTTCGTAGCGCTGGCGGGTCCGGTCCAGCTCGAGATGTCCGCGCACCCGGGTGCTGCCCGTCACCAGAGTGAAAGGCACGGCCCGGCGCAGCGCCGAAGCGTCGCGGGCCTCGACTTCGAGGTAGACCCTTTCCCCCTCGGCCGCCGTTTCGCGCACCAGGGAACGATCGAGTAGTTCGGGAGGCTTCGAGTCGAGCACGATCCGCCGCTCGATCCACGTCGTATTGCCGGCTTCGTCGCGAGCCTCGAGCAGAAGGCGATTCGCCCCCTCCTCGAGGGTGAGCTGGGCCACGAAGCTTTGATGGGCGACCTTGACCGTTGCTCGGTTGACCTGCAGGTGCTCCGAACCCACCACCTGGCCGGCAACGGACAATCCAGGTGAGCGGACGGCTGCGACCGGTTCCGGCTCGAGGCGAAGCTCCGGGCCGACCGCGTCGAGCTCGACCGTGAAGGGTTCTGCCATCTCCATGGCTGCCGTCGCGATCCGCAGGAGGAAACGATTCACTCCAGGATCGACCGACAGTCGCACCTGGAACGCACCTTCGCCGTCGGCCCGCGCGGCGCCTAGCACCGTAACGTTCCGCACCGAGGAGCTATCACCGTCCGGTGCGCGGACCACCGTCACTTCACTCCCGGGACGAGTCATGCCGCGCAGCCAGAATTCCGGGCTGCGGGCCAGGAAGTGGCCCGATCGATGCAAGAGATCCGGATCGAAATGCACCTCGGGTGGATCGCTCGACAATCGCTTGAGGGTCAGCTCGCGACGGCTGACGTTGCCCGCCGCGTCCGCGGCGCTGACCACCAACGGTTGGCCCTCGTCGCCGACCCACGGTAGGAGGACTCGGAACCGTCCCTCAGCAGTTAGCTCAACCGTCTCATCGGCGACCTTCACCGTCGCTCCGGCCTCCGCTTCCCCGACGACTTCGATCTCGTCCCCCGCCAGCACCGCATCTGGGCGAGGAGCTGCCACGGCCAGGAAGGGCGGCGTGTCGTCGAAGACCCGGCGAAACGAGGACGTGGCGCTCATCGGCCCGGGGAGACCGGTGTCGTCGACCGTCGCCACCCGCCAGTAATAGAGCCCGTTGTCGAGATTCTTGGCGTCGAATCGAGGGTGGCGCAAATCGTCGCGGCCGACCACTAGTCGATCGAAGGACGAGTGGCCGGCGCTGATCTCCAAACGGTAGCCGGACGCCCCGACGACCGGTTGCCAGCGCAGCCTGACCTGCCGCCGATAGACGACAGAACCGTTCCGGGGTTCGAGACCGGTCGGTGCCGGTAGCAAGTCGCGCGCGGCACTGGCGGTACCATCGGCAGCCACGGTGGTTCCCTGGTTCTTGCCTAGTTTTAGCGTGCCCTGGGCCGAGGAGATCTCGATCTCCGCGTCTTCATAGTTGGCGATGCTGACTCCATCGGCCCGGCGGCGGGTCCAGAACCGTGTCGATGAGGTCTTGAGCTCGACGCCGGGAATGGCGAGATCGAAGCTGCGATGGCGCGACCGGCCTGCTAAGACGGCTTGCAAATCCCCGCCCAGCAGAGTTACCCGGGAACGCTTACGTTGACTCAGAAAGTCGACGGTCAACGCCTGAATGACTGCCTGAGAGTTCTCGCCCAGATGGAGACGAGTCCGATCCGGAAGCAAAATCTCGGCCAAAGAGGCCGACAGAGTGCGTACCTTCTGGCCGTTCCGAAGGCGGGTGCCTTGCGGGGCATCCTGCCACAGCAGAGCGCCTGAGCCCCTGGCCTCGACCTTGCCGCGACGATGGCTGAGCAGTGCTTCGACGGCAATCTGGCGACGCTCCTGACTCTCGGCCAGAGACTTCTCGGCCTCTTGGCGAGCTTCTTGAGCCAGCTCGTGACAGCGCTCCCAATCCCCCTGCCGGTGTGCGATCAGCGCCTCATCTCGGAGCTGAATCGCCTGTTCGAGGGTCGCGATCGCCAACGTGCGGGCGCCCGCCTGACCGGCCAGCTCGATCGAGTGTCGCGATCGCGAGAGCTCACGAGCGGCGCGCGCGATCGGGTTGCGCCTCACTGCCAGCTCGATCCCTGGCCGGACGTCGTGAACTGACTTGAGCCCATTCTGGCGCAGGATCTCCGGCCAAAGATCAGGATCTCCGAGGTAGGTCGCCGCCAGATCTCGCAGGCTCTGTCCGGCTTCCACCGTCAGCGTGGCCGCTTCCTCGGACTCTTCGGCGACGACAGCATCCAAACCGAACCCCAGCGGGCTTAGGACAAGGGCCAGGCAGACGACGATTCTGGGCGGCGGCATGCCCGGGCATCTCTCGAGACTCACGCCACCTCCTCACCAACATTCTCCGGGGCCCGGACCTCATACACCGGGATCGGCTCCGACTTGCCTTTGACCCGAATCGGCTCGAGCGCCACGACGTCGAATCGTGAAGAATCGCGGAGATAGCGATAAGAGCTCTCAGACAGGATGGTTTGCTCGCGCCCGGCCGCTGAACACAGGCGGGCCCCGAGATTGACGTTGTCTCCCAGGATGGTGTAATCCATCCGGTCGGCGCTCCCCATCGCCCCCATGATCATCTCGCCGGTGTTGATGCCGATGCCGACGGCAATATCCCAGTGGGGGGGCTCGTCGTTCAGCTCCCGAACCCGGCGTTGGACTTCCAAGGCGCAACGGACGGCATTCTCGACCATCTTCTCGCCCTGGAAAACGGCCACCAGCTCATCGCCGACGAATTTGTCGATATCGCCGTCATGGGCCATCACAATTTCCGCCTGGCACCGGAGATAGGTGTTGAGCATCTCGATCACGACCACCGGGGATACTTTTTCGGAGAAGGCGGTGAAGCCACGGATGTCCGAGAAGAAAACGGTCGCCGTCTTGCGCTTTCCGCCCAGCGGGATGGTGGTGTCCGAGGCTTCGATAGCCCGCATGGTGTTGCCGGACACGAACTTCTTGAGCTCGAAGCGCTCGCGCAGGCCCCGAATCATTCGATTGATCCGACGCGCCAGCTCGGCCACCTCGTCGCCCGACTGCCGTTCGCGCACTCTGACTTTGAGATTGCCGCGGCCGACTTCCTGAGCGGCCTGGCCGATCTCTAAGATCGGCCGACTGAGTCGGCGCGAGAACACGATGGCACCGACGGTAGCCACCAGAAAGCCTAGGGAGACCCAGGTCAAGAGCTGGCGACGCATGGCCGCGACCGCCAGGTAGGCGTCACGTTCCGAACGCTCGACGATCACCGCCCAGTCCAGGGAGAACGGGAAAGCGTAGCCGCCGAGCCTGATCTCCCCGGATGGATGTCGGTAAGGGGCGACCTGGATCGCCCGGGAGCCATCGTCACGCAGCACTCGGGTCGCCCGACGAACCAGCTCGAGATGGCTGAGATCCGGGCGTTGGGGATCGAAGATCTCTCGGCCGGTAGCGTCGACCAGCCGGATCACTCCGGTCTCCTGGAAAGGGTGGCTGGCAAGATCACGCCGCAGTCGATCGAGATCGAAACGCGCCGAGAGCGAGCCGGGCCGACGGCCCGCGGGATGTTCGGTCGGCAGGCTGAGCGTCAACAGCCAATGGTCGGTCGCCGTAAAGTGGACCGGCTCCCCGACCTGGACTTCGCCCCGAGTGACGAGCTTCCGCCGTTCGTTGGAACCGATCGAGAGCGCGTCGAAAGGATCGAAGCCGACCTCGCGGAGCGGAGCCGCAACGTGCTCGCGCGGCCCTCGGATCGGCTCGATACCTTCGAAGTCGAGCTCGATCCACGCTAGATCGACGATGTCCCTGGCCGGCGTCGAGAGACCGGTCAGCTCCCCATTCTCGATCGCGTTGCGCACCATGCGCAGCGGCGCCAGCCAGGTGTTCTGGTAGAGCTCTTCGATATCCCGCGCCAGGCGCTCGGCGGTGACGCTGATCTCGTCATTGGCCGCACTTTTCAGCTCGTCCTGGGTGATCACCATCATCATTCGACCGACGATGCCGACCGGGATCAGCGCTAAGAGCACAGCAAACGACATCAACTTGGCTCGCAATGTCAGGCGCAACAATTGGATCTCCTCGGGTTCATCCGACATCGAAAGTTCATCCTCAGGCGGCGCCAGAAAGTTCGCTGGCGACTGCCTTCCCGGCCGGTCCCACAACGGGTATCGGCGATCCGGCCGTCCCCTCAGAGAGGCGCTTACCCTGTGGACGGACGCGCATCTGACGACGGCTCTGGATCGCCTGGCCGATACTGCGCGCCAGGTCCGGCACGGCCTCGAGCAACCCGTGAAGGTCAGCCGCAGACAGCGCGATCGCCTCGACGTCCTGGGTCGCCACCACGGAAGCGGAGCTCGGCTCATTGAGCAATAAGGACATTTCGCCGAAGAACTCACCACTTCCCAGGCGGGCGAGCTCGGTTTCGCGCCCCCCCTCGGTTTGACGTCGAATCGCCACCTCGCCGCCGAGGAGGATGAAAAAAGCACGACCACGCTCCCCTTGTCGAATTAGCCGCTCGCCATCGCCAAAAGGTTCGATTCGGACCGAGCGTGCTAAGTCGTTGAGCCTCTCGGCCCCGATCTGGCGCAAGAAGGGGACATCCGCCAGTCGCCGTGCTAGGTCGCTGTTCTCAGCGACGGCAGGTTCCGACATCGCCTCCCCAGGCGCCAGCTCGAGCTGGTAACGCTGAGCTGCATACCAGAGCCGGGTTGTCATCTGATCCCGCACCTTCAGGGAGTGCTCAAAACTGCTGATGTAAAGTTTGATCTGGTACCGAATCTGCTCGTCGAGCTTCTCGGTCAGAATCACTGGCTCTGGATCCGTTAGCACTGATGACAACCCCTCAGCGACTTCCTGCAGGACGCGTTTGACCCGATTGGGCGGATCTTCGCGGGAGAAAGCAAAGCTCATGCACTCCGCATGGACGGGATGCGGGGAGCTGTAGTTGCAAAGCACTTCCTTCGACAGAACCGAGTTGGGGATGATCAGAAGATCGCCGTCGAAACTTCGCAGGTGGATAGCACGCCAATTGATCTCCATCACTTCTCCGGCCTTGCCATCGACCTCCAACCAGTCGCCGACTCTTAGCGATCGTTCAAACAGCAGAGTCACCCCTGAAAAAATATTGCCAAGCGTGTCCTGAAGCGCCAAACCGAGGACGATCGAACCCACCCCCAGTGCGGTCAGCAACCTGCCGAGATCCGCCCCCCAAACCTTGGAAAGCACCAAGGCGGCACCGACCGCAACCAGGAAGAAGCGACTCAAATCCCGTAACAGCGCCGGCACCTGAGCACGCCACGAATCCCTGTCGGCTGCCGAGAAAAAGAGCACGTTGAGAGCTGCCAGGGTCGAATGGATCAAAAAGATCCAAAGCAGGGTCGCGGTCCAACGCGATAGCTGATGATCCTCCGGGTAGCGCAGCACCAGCCGTACTAGCAGAAAGATCACCAGACTCGGCAAGACAAAGTTGCGGACTCCGCTGAACACCGACGCGATCTCCCGTTGCCGCTGCCCCAACCGATGGATCGCCTCCCCCAACAAAACCGCCGTCAGCGGAAAGCCGACGGCCAGAATCAGGCTGTAGAGAAGCCGATCGTCACGTCCGACCGCCACTGCGTCGATCATGATCCCTGCCTCCCGGTCGAAACCACACTCGTGGGATCGAGGCACAAGCGCCAGATCGAGGTAGATCCGCGTCCAGGCAACGCGACTTCACCGGCGCTGTCGCACCCGAAGGCATCGCTCACCAGCTGATAAACCTGTTGCGAGACCAGAATCTCACCGGCACCGGCTCGGTCTTTCAAATGAAGTGCACCCGCCGCCGGATCCCCCCACAAGTCATAAACCAATCTCCGGTGGCCTACCGTACCGGCGACCAAGGAACCGATATCGATGCCGACGCGGACTTGAAGCTCGATCCCATGTTGAAGGCTCAAGCTGCGTCCGATTTGCAGGATCTCACCCGCGAAGTCGACGCTGCAGCGGGCGTGGTCGAGGCGTTTGGAAGACAACCCACAAACCGCCACATAGGTCCAACCCGCAGTCTTGATCTTTTCCACGCCATGGCGCTCGGTCGCCTCATCCAAGCTCTGAGTCCAGGCGCCCAGGAGGTCGGCGAGCTCCGCGGAATCCGAGGCCTGGCGAGTTTTGGCGGCCAGCCCCTCGAGATCGGCGCAGAGTACGGTGACGCTCTCGAAGTGATCAACGACGGCGACCTCGTCTTGTCGCAGTCGGCGCACGATGTGCTCAGGCAGCACGCGACCGAGGAGTCGCTCGTTGTCCCGATCGTGCTTCGCGATCGAAGCGGCCTCGGCCCGCAGGTCTTTGATCGCCAGATCGATCTCGGTCGCCAGGCTGCCAAGCTCATCCTGTGGTAGCACCTCCGGGTCAATCGAGGCTTTACTGACTCGGACGCGACGGATCTGAGCACCCAAACGACGCAGCGGCCGGACCGCGATCTCGGCAAATAGGATGGCGACGAGGGTCAGCAAGACCATGATCAACGTACCCGAGATCAGAACTCGACTGGAGAACCGGCGCACTGGACGCATGGCCTCTTCCAAGTCCACTTCCGATAGCAGCACCCACTGCAGTCCTTCGATCTCGAGCGGCATGTAGGACGACAGCACCGGAATCCGGCGATAGTCGAAAATCTCGTGAGTGTCCGAACGCCCCGCGAGCGCCAGCTCGACAGATTCGGTATGGACTTTCTGCTCCAGGATCGTGGTCTTGAGACGACGGATCCGGTCGACTGTCGCCTGGGCGACGCCGATCTCCCGGAGATTCACCAGATATTGTTCCGGAGACTCGATGAGGAATCGCGACACCGACCGCATCAAGTAGTCCGGTCCGACCAGATAGGTTTCACCGGTGTCGCCGAGCCCGTCCTCCCGCCACCGATAGCCACTGGTCATGACCTGCTCGATCTCTTCGACCGGCAACTGGAACGCCAAAACGCCGAGGCACGTGGCCTCGTCGAAGATCGGACTGGCGATAAACGCCGCCGGGCGATTGTAAGACGGTCGGTGGCGACCAAAATCGGTGATCTGGGCGACGCCACGATCCGGAGCCGCCGCCACCGCCTGTAGAACTTCTGCCAGTTTGCTGGTCGCGTAGGGTCCAAACTCAAGATTGGTGGCGAAGTCGGTCTCCTTGAATACCGAGTAAACAACGTAGCCGGTGTCGATATCGATCAGGAAAATGTCGTAGTAGCCGAAACGGTCGACCAGGTTGCGCAGAACCGGTTGGATGCGTTCATGCGCCTTGCCATACGGGCTATCGTCGAAGCCACGGTCGAGGAGATGTTTCTCTCCGAGTGGATTGGGGTTAGCTGCAATGTAGTGATATTGCAAATAGCGGGTCGCAATCTCCGAGCCCCGCGGCAAATAGCTTTCAAGCACAGGTATGCCAGCGATATTGTGCTCAAGTCGTGGCAGCATTTGATCGCGATAATAGGCGGTGATTTCAGTCTCCCACTCCGTCGACAGGGTCGCCCCTTCCAGATCTTGGAAAGCTTCTTTGAACTCTCGCATCGCGCCGACGACCATGCGATCTTCAGCCAGCGAAATCACCTGACTACGGATCAATCGAAAGTAGGACTCGATTTGGTAGGCCTTGGAAGCCCGCAAGCTGGTCAGTTGGGCAAAAATGCGCTCAGTCAAGGCTTGCTTGCCGCTGGTATAGCCAAGGAATGTAATGACGCTGATCGAGATCAAACTGACCCCAACCACCATCAGAATGATCTTCGACTTGATGCTGAGGCTGCGAAACATCCCGATCCTTCGAACTGATGACTTGAAACGGCGGACGATGGAACGCATCCCGCCAACGGTTCTCCAATATCCCCTCAGGGATCCCTACCTGAACATTCAACCTGACGAATGCCGGAGAGCAACATCGGCAGGTCTCGATGTAGAGGCACAGCCAGTGGAGGAAAGCTTGGGACGTCCCCTGAGGGGATTTTGCAAAACCGGTGGCAAGATCGACCGTGCATGGGTGAATGCTACGGCTCTGGTGGAAGGCTCGTCCTTTGCCAACGGTGAGCATACTCTGAAATTTTTCTCGACGCTCTTTTAGAAAAACCCATCCCATCATGCGAGCACAACACTTGCGCCGACTCAACCAAAAGCAAGTTCCAACAGCGCAAGCCCAAGTTAGAAACTCGACGCAATATTCAACTATTCAACACAACAACCACAAGACTATTTCGAAACTCAAATTTAGGTTTCTCCTGAATCCCTTCAGCCGGAAGGGAAAGCAACCCACCAGGAGGACCTATGAAAAAAGCCACACGACATATCAGCCTTTTGGCGCTGACTCTCATTACTGGAACAGCGCAGGGCGCAGACTACAAGCCGATCGAGCTCGACCCGTCGTACGAACATGATAGATGGGGCACTCGACCCACAGATCTCGTTCAGAAATTCAGAGCCTATACCGTCAGTTTCGACGGTGCTGACGACGACGATGGTGACGCAGCCATGGACCGCTGGGCGATTCCGCATTGGGTTGCCTACGAGATCAAGGAGTACCCCGGCGACCTGCCGGCTGGGCCTAAACGGCCGAGCCCGTGGCTGACCGACAAGGATCTCAATGCCCAGGGCATTGCGGCCGCGGATAACAGTTATCAGTTCTCAAAGTCGTTCCGTCAACAAAACCCCGAGAGTCCTCAATTGGGCTACGACCGCGGCCATCTGTGCATGAAGCTACACGCCTGGCGGCTCGGAGCCAATGCCGACTGGAACACCCATACGACGCTCAACGCCATCCCCCAGAAAGGCAAGCTCAACCAGGGAATCTGGCTCGACCTTGAAAAGAGAACCGCGGCTTGGGCGGACCAGTATGGTCGAGTGTGGATCGTCGCGGGACCGGTGATCTATGGCCGGACGCCGCGTCAGTGGCTGGGTGAAGAGGGTGAGATCCCCGTCGCGATTCCGGACGCGGTCTTCAAGATCGTGGTGCGCGAGAACGGCACTCAGCCAGAGGTGTTGGCTTTTCTTTATCCCCAGAATGGCGTGGGCTATAAGCAGTCCGGCGGCTATGACCATACGCCTTACTTGACCAGCGTCGACGTGATCGAAGCACTCACCGGGCTCGACTTCCTGACGGTCTTACCCGATAGCGTCGAAGAAGCCATCGAGCAGATCGTCGCTTTGGAGATCTGGGAGTAACAACTCGAGCTCAACAGGCTGCGAAACCCTCACATAAGCGTGACGCCTGCGTCGCCTGGTGGCTGGGCAGCTGAACCAGGGGTGACGCCAGCGTTGTTCGGAGGCCGGACGCCCATCATAGGGTCTTGAGGGCGGTACCCGGGAGACCGGAACTCGATCTGACGGTCTCCCACAACCCCATCGGCCTGCCGATGCCGTTCCCTACGTCATTTCGTTTCGCCATCCGTCTTCGGGAACGGGTGGCCAGCTAATTCCGGACGCGAAAATCACTGGGCCACCGGATGGCCTGTTAATTCCGGACGCGGAAAAGCCCAGGACACCGGGTGGCCTGTTAATTCTGGACGCGAGATCTCCCGGGCCACCGGGTGGCCAGCTAATTCCGGACGCATGAGGCTTCAGGCCACCGGGTGGCCAACTAATTCCGGACGCGAAAAAGCTCAGGCCACCGGGTGGCCAGCTAATTCCGGACACGGAAACGGCTCGGCCCCCGCTTTAGACGGCCCCGCGACTGATCCAACTCCGGATCGACGACGCGGCGGAGCGCAAAGTCTGCTGCACCCGGCCTTCGGCGCGAGCTGATCGTTTCCGGCGTGCTTCCCGAGCGAGGAACCGGCGATGGCCGTACGATTTCAGGAATCGCTTCAAGTTGCCGTTGAGCCCCGCGAACGCGAAGCTCGCTTCGATCCAGCGTCGCGCTTCGCCATAGGCTTCGTCGAACGCCTGCATCGCCTGATTCTTCTCAATGAGCGCCTCTTGCTCGCGGGTCTGGAGCCGTACCAACTCGTCGAGCAGTTCGGAAAGCCGCTGGAATCTGGGCTGGATTTCGCCCAACCACGCCTCGGATTCTGTCGCAACGCCCTGGAGCAATGGTTCCGGCAGTTCGTCGCCACCATCCTCGAGCATCCACACCAGATATTGCACCTGACCGTGCAGTCGCCAGGGTTTTATTGGCAGCCCGCCGACCGACCATCTTCGAATGCGTCAAGCCTTTGCGCCAGCCTGTCGGACGCCCACGTCGACGGGGTCTTGGGGTGGAGGATGCGGTGGTCATAGTGGGCCGATCGTAGTCACCCAACTACTGGATGTCAAGCATTGCATCAGGATTCTGAGAATACGCCTCCACTCATCCAGTAATGTCGATCTGTGGACCGTCACCGTTGCCTGTGGTGGACGGCTCGAAATGCAATGAGTCGACGTTCAGTTGCTTGGAGGGACCGCCTACCAAGATGAGCCAGAGAGGCACCCCACCTTCTAGCACGAGACGTCACCAGGCCGCGCAAAATGTATACATCGCGGGCACTTTGCATGACAAAGTGCCCGCGACGAATTCACATGGCTGGTGGTCGGAAACGATAGGAAGAGCAACTGACTTGTAATCAGTCGGTTCCTGGTTGCTGAGGAGTATTTTCAGACGGTCGAACTCTCGACTCGAGAGTAGACAGTCTCAACCGCCTTCGCTTCATCGCCGTCCGGGCTGACGTTGTACGCAATGATCGTCAGATGGTCGTCGTCGCTCAGCTGATACACCGTCCGCCAACCCCAAGGAGGCTGGTCCTCCCCGGTATCGTATTTTCCACGAACTTCAAAGCCATCATCCAAGGCGCCACCCTCCGAGAACATGATGGCGTAGTTCATGTGAAAGTCATCGACCCAGGAAATTTGGAACGTCTTCGTCACCTTGTTGAAGGCAATCATCTCCTCGCCATGTCGAGCTTTGCCTTGGATCGAGCCTTCGTAGGTATGACGAAGGAACCGCCCGCCGAGGACTGGCGAAATTTCCGCCGCTACCTTCGACTCGTCAGCCAATTTGCCGGGCTCGAACCAGGTGCGACAGTCGCCTTCCCAGCGGCCGATAAGTTTCATGAAGAGAGCCTTCTGATTCATATGGCGTTCTCTTCATCGCCAAGAGCGTCCTCAACAAGCCTTGCCGCGCAGGCGCGAATCTCGTGGAGATCCTTGGTCAAGATGTCGAATACAGTGTTCTGATCAATCTCCAGATAAAGATGCACGAGAATGTTTCGGAAGCCCGCCCAACCCTCCATCTTTCGCGCCAAATCATCAGACAAGATGCCGTTCTGAGCGAGGACTTGAAAGGTCTCGCGGTTGGTGGTCGGCGTCCGCCATCCTCGGTCGGCGATCAGGTGGTTGGCAAGATCAAGAGCGCACTCGACGGCAAGCTGCATCCAACGCTCGGCTTGCGCCTGAGTCGCTCGGTCGACGAGAAAGTCTCCGCGCTCGATCGCGGTCAGGGACTCAAGATCCCCAAGCAGTTGCTCGAGCTTGGCAAGTCGTAGATCAAAGATGTTACGGTCGACCAAAAGTACCCTCCGCGAGACGTTTTCGGCGGGCCTGAAGATGAATCTCGCCCCAGTATCGACGGTCTTCAGCCAACTTCATGGTCTTGACAAAGAAACGAACCAACGCCACCTTGTCTCGAACCACGAGACGCTGACCCGTCAACACCCGATGTGCCAGGAGGGGCGGTGCGTCGTTGAGGATCACCACGTCGACCGTGCCAAGCTCTTCCAACTCGGCGCTGAGCCGAACGCGAACGTCGAAGCGCTCGCGCCGGGTCAGTCCATCGCGCAGGAAGACTCCGACGTCCCAGTCCGAATTCGGACGTGGCCGCCCGTTGGCGCGGGAGCCAAAGAGGTAAGCAAAGAGGATCTCATCCACCGCCTCAAGACGGCTCTCGAGAAACTCGATCGACGTCATGATTGAGCCTCCCACGCCGGATCCGCTCGAAACTGCTCGATCATCTTTTCCTTGCGCGACGCTGGCAGCCAAGACGCCCGCAAGCCGTTCAAGACGACTTTCCGCACCTCATCTCGAGAGAACGAAAATCGCTTCTCGAGCAAACGCAGCTCTTCGGCCAACGAGTTACCGAACATCTTCGGATCATCCGTGTTGACGGTGATCAACAACCCACGCTCGAAGTAACGCCGCACCGGATGCTCGTCGATCGACGACGTCACTCCGGTGCACACGTTCGAAAGGGGACACATCTCGATCGGGATCTGATGCTCCGCCAAATGATCGAGCAGGGCCGGATCTTCCTCAGCGCGCGTCCCATGACCGATGCGATCGACTTCGAGCGCACGGACCGCTCCCCAAACGCTGGCCGCTCCAGCAGCCTCCCCGGCGTGCGCACTGGTATGAAACCCCAGACGGCGGGCCTCGGCGAAAATCGCCGCGAACGGTTCCGGCGGGCACTGCTGCTCGGCACCACCGATACCGATGCCAATCACCCCGAACTCCCGAGCCTCGGTGACCTCGGCCAGCGTCAGCGCCCCCTGTTCAGGGCCATAGTTGCGCACCAAATCGGCGACCAGCGCCACCTCCATCTCGGGCACGCGAGAGAGCCCCTGACGAATCGCCTCGGTGAGCTGTACCGTCTCGAGGCCATGATGACCAAAGTCCGGCGGCGAATAGAACACCTCGGCGTAACGGATGTTCTGCTGCGCCAGATCCCGCGCCACCGCCTCCGAGATCCAGGTGAAGTCCTCATACTCGCGCAGGAATTCGTTCTTCCACAGCCAGGTCTCGATGAAGTGCGGAAAGTCCCGATACTCGAAGCGCCGTTCAAGCGCCGCTAAGTCCGGGACCGAAGGATCGCCGCCATACTTCTCCATCAACTGCCAAAGAGCCTCGAGAGGAATCGATCCCTCAAGGTGCAGATGGATCTCGGCCTTGGGAATGCGCTCGAACCAGTCCATATCCCCACCTTATCGCATGCCCCCTACGATCGGCCGATCGCTGTTCGCAGCTCTCGACGCCAGGTTCAACGACTCA